>QYTT01093097.1:8733-34444 GCA_006980735.1 Dasypogon diadema
GTTGGGGCACTGGCCATGGGGAAGCCACCACCAGCATAAGGCTTCCCTCAACGTTGTAGGTAGGGGAGCGTGAACCGCCACCGGACCACCGCGTCCTTTTCCCCTTTTTTTCTTTATTTCCCCGCCCCCCATTCCCCTCCTCCTTCATATCCGTTTTTTTTTTAAACGGCATGAATTTTTGTTGATGATGTGCCGGTGACGTCAGGCGGATTTCGTTCACGACCCACCTAAGGACCTCACGTCTGACTCACCATCCCAAAACCAAGCGCATCCCATTACAAACTTTAGACCTGATGTTCCTCAGTCGCAGGTTGAGTTGCCAACACTAGGAGGTCTGGGACCTAACCCTAAGTAGTGGAAGAATAATCTCTATGTCTGAACACATTCGACATATTCGCTTCGATATAGAAAAATGCCATGTGAGGCAGGAAGGGACTAACTAACTAATTGGTTTTTGCGTAACAGAACTTGAAGAAGAATCAATTTTATTTCAATTCGGCTTTAAAATCAGAGCTTCTTATTAAGTAGGCTGCTTGGTAAAACACAGAAATATTAAAAGATTTGTGTCTTGATGGAGGTGTGAGCAGCGAAAACTAAGAGCTAAAGCAAAAAGGCTCTATAATCAGTACACAAAAGATGAAATAAATGTTTAAATGAAAAGGACTGAATACAAATAAGCCCTAATAGAATACAACAAAGAATTGAGTAGCTCCAGAGGAAGAAGAATCTGGAGAAGGCACTGTAAGGAAGTTGAAGATTTACTAACTACAGCAAGACTTCAAAGGCCACTCCAATGCAACCGTGCCTTGGATTTAACCTTAACTAGTGGAAGCCTGGTGTAATGACCAGTAATGCACGCTCAGAGATCATTAACCTGAATTATAGCAAATAATTCAATTGAGCCAAAAACAACTAAACTCCTCAACAAAGAAAGCACTTTGTTGCATTGTCAACATTTCACTGGTCACTGCACCTCGGCCCCATAAAAGTAAGTAGTCAGTATTTTATCAATAAAATCAATTCAATAAAGTAGTCAGTAAGTAAGTGATTGTCGGGCCTTTTATTTCATCCTATATCCCATCAAATTTCTCTACACTGGTGATGAGAATAACAAATTGGCAAATTCCTCTACCGCAAATATTCTTCGAAGCCTTTTTACCCCATTGAAGATGTTTTACTACCATTAACAATGCGTTCACTAGGCTTCTTGTAAACAATATTTTGCTTTGTATTCACTCTAAATTTGCTGCAAATAAAACGTAACTGCTTAATCGAAATTACTTGATTTGTCTTCTTTCAAACCGGAAATAAGAACCGAACATTCGGAGATTACTCTTTGTGCAGTAGAAACGCAAACCGCCTGAAACATATCTCAGAGTTCCCACTTCTCAGCGATGTCTGTCTCGCATGAAAGAAATCCCCTATCGTGAACCATTATTCCCATCCAGTGGAAATTTTCCATGAGTTTCCAACGAAGACCTCCTTTGATTTTCCCCTGCCTTGGATTTCAGTTTTCTCTGTGTTGTTTAAGTGAACTAACGGGCCGTGAAGGGTAGTTTTGTTCAAGGATTTTTCGCTTCTACCCTTAAAGTTTTTAATTAATTTTTGTTATTTTTCCTAAAACACATTTATTTCCGTGTTAAGTCTCTTGAAATTGGCCACGAACATTGGAGTACTGGAGTTATCGCGAGTTCTCAAAGTGCTGCTGCTGACTATACATGCAAGAATTATTTAACACAGAGAAAATTTCCTCCCTTTGCGTTCATTCAACACTTCGAGGTGATAAATTTCTTTTTAATTGTAACATATATAGTGATGATGCGATTGTGTGTGTGTATGTAAATGTTTTTCAACTCTTCGATTTACTGAAAATAATAAAAAAGTGCATTTGAGCGAAATTTTCTCGGATGAAAAATCGAGTTTAGTGCAAAAGAATTGTGAAAAATGAGTTTGAGTGATATTTAGTGGATTTTGACATTGCGGAGGATGCTTGGATGAAAAATTTCGCTGCACTCACACTGATGTAAGGGGAGCAATGCGACGCGAACGGGAGCCGAAAAAAGTGATGAACGTTCCCTGCCGAAAGAACCAGTCGATACTCAGAAAAATTCCCACAAAAATGACGACGGAGCGATGATTTATCCAATCCTGAGATTATTTATAAAAAAAATATCTTTTTTATAACAAAATCGCTCAGCAGAGAATCGTAGAATTACAACGTGCGCTCTGTGCAACTAACGACGAACGGACGGTTGCGTTCGGTGCGAGTTTTGTTATGAATAAGCTGCTGAGGGGAGTTTGTAGATTTTTAACCAATTATCCAGGGAGCGACGTAGTTTCCCATTAGTAGTGTAAAAAGCGGAAAATACGCGTATTCGGCAGTTGAGTGCGGGCATTTATCCTGGGCTTGGAGAAGTTGAAAAATATCAAAAAAGTGGGCACAAAATCATTACACAAAAATTTTAGTGGACGTAGATTTAGAGATTTCATAGAGGATCAGACGTAAACATGAAGGAGTCCCTTGCATATCTAATTGGATTATTTTTCACTCTGGACGCATTTCTTCCGAGCATCATTGTACAAGGTAACGATTACAGATGGAAACTACTTCCACTTTCCCCCATTACCCAAGTTCCCACAAATTTTATGACCACATGTTACTCCACTTGCCCATACCTAACGACCAGAGATGGATGGACAAATGGGAGGTTTGTCTGCTTTTAATTGATATTTTTAGACTGCATAAGCATATATGAGCAATACTCGCCATGTCAGGCCACTTAGGAGAATGGGCCGGGTGGCCTGCTGGGAACTGTGTCGTTGAACCAAACCAAACCAATGCATTTTTACCCATGGCAACTTTTGAGCGTTTGTGAGTTTGTCAAATGTTTTGTCGATGGGATTCCCCCTGCACATAAATTTCAATACCCACTACACTGATATGGATGGCATGGCAGATATATCGGGGTAGGTTAAGTGCTGTGAATTCTGGTCGTTTTCGAGTGGATTGATGTTTTTGCCTTTTCTGTACACTCGTTCTGGTAGAGAGATCGCATAACAGCGCTTCTGCTAAGTTCCAATGTCTGCCCGTGATGGGTTTATTTCCCTTTCATCTCAGCACTAACAAAGTGCGATTTAGATATTTCCTTTTTCGTGGCAAAAGTTCGATTCTATGCTTAGTGTGCGTACCAGGGTGGACCTTCTCTAAGGGAGGGTGGTAAATAGCTACTTCGAAAATAAATAAATTATCAGAAATTGGCTTCGTTTACGAATTTGTGCCACTTTCTTGCTTTTGCTTTAGATCGAAATGTGCTTTGTAGATAACTTGTTGAAAGAAAGTGTCCATCATAATTATCCAGACAAAAAAATAGAAATAAAAGATCCAATGTTAACCATAAATTAGCAATGTAAATGTCTTAAACTTTCTCTATCCATTTTAGGTATGCTGATCTAATAAATAAAAGCTAAGTAGTGGTTGCCGAACACGAAGG
Organism: Dasypogon diadema; assembly: GCA_006980735.1. Classification (NCBI taxonomy): domain Eukaryota; kingdom Metazoa; phylum Arthropoda; class Insecta; order Diptera; family Asilidae; genus Dasypogon; species Dasypogon diadema. The sequence goes on from QYTT01093097.1 coordinate 12,225, forward strand.
AATCAGCTAAAAAGTATGAATTGCCTAAAAAGGAGCGGTGACTTTCTTTCCGCTGTAAGAAATGTGTGCGTTTCTTAAGTGGTGGCTGGCAGCAAAGAAGTCTGAAAAAGAGAATTTTTGAGGATGATGACTATCTCAGTTTTCATAACCATTAGAAAAATATGCCAGTGGAAGTTTCTGCCGAAGATTTTTTATGAAGTAGAAAGTCTAAGCACATTTTAGACGGTACCCTTGTCAAGAAGTATAAACTACCTGGGGGCTATTCTAGATGAAAACTAGATTGGTAACTATACTTGAAGAAAAGGGTTAAGGCCCACTTGGTTTTATCAACCTGGTAAAGGGCAATGGGTATGATTTGAGGACTAAAACCACGAATGATAACTTGTCTAGAGACCGATTTCATTTGACGGGTAAATATCTTCCGAACCTGCATCCTCAAAGACTGATAATTGAAAACTGCTCAGTCAGTAATTAAGCGCAACTCTTGCGAAACTCCTCTTTACCTCTTAGCTGCTTAAGGACTGCAAATGAATACTTAACGATCTGTCCTAAAATAATAAAAATAGCCAGCATCATTGATTGTGGGCCGTGGAAATTATGAGGGCCATCTAATGTCAGTTGAACATCAAAACTTTTACAATAAACAAGTTACCTATATGGATGCTGATCTCTATTTTGACTGGATACATGACTTAAAAGTATATCAACACAAAATCGGCCGTTGTACTAATGCCGATTATAGAGCAGAGAAAAGACGGAAATGATGATACACTTTTTGTGTCACTTACCATGTATATACGGCAAAAGAAAATCCGAATTATAAACCGGTCTTAATCCCAAATTCGGATTTCATGTATAAACTCCCAAAATTGGAGGTAGGAATTGAACAAATACATATATTTCTGAGAGGACGCACACACGAATCAAGGTTATGAATAGTGAAGTAAACACGACGCACACCATTACAAAATCCCATTAAATCCGAATTTAATTGGGGTTACTCACAAACCCAATTACACACTAAAGCAAATTCGAATTTCTGTTTTAGAAAATGCCAAATCCGGATTTTGTTTGCCGTATATATATATAGTCACTGTCCGTCTCTGGAGCAACGACGTTATGTTGCTTGTCTAACGCTCTTTTATTGCTACATTGTTCCAACGAAATTTCAGCGAACTGCCTTCACCCTTTCGTTTTTGAGATAAGATCTAACAACATTGAAGTTTATACCATCCTTCTTGAGCCGAACTGTTGAATGTGGAACAGACTATCATTTTCTGGTAAATTAGGATATAATTGACCATCCACATTACTCTCCTAATCTTACAAACTCTGATTAGTACCTGTTTCAGTCCCTCAAAAATTTCCTTAATCGAAAAATATTTAAAAAACATAAAATCTAATATCAGCCTTAGGTTGATTACTTGATACTTTATATGATATAAATACAGTTCACCTCATAAAACTCTTCTGTACAAAATTTTAGGGTGATAAGTTGCTTCCTTTTCGAATTATATCCAATAATCTGGAAATTCAATATGGCGGTCCGACCAAGGAGTGGGGAGACGTGGCCTATTCTCATTTTTCCGATCTGGAGTGTCATAAAACACGTTTATACAAAATTTCAAAGTGATAGGTTACTTCCCGTTCGAATTATCTCCAAAAATTTAATATGGCGGCCCGACCAAGGAGTGGGGGAATATGAGCGATTTTCATTTTATTGGTTAAGCGTCTCATAAAACTGCACCTTATTAAATTTGAAAGCTATACGTTGTTTCCTATTTGAATTATGCCCAATAATCCAAAAATTCAAAATGGCGGCCTATTGAAAAAGTGGGGGGGGGGATCCACCCCAATTTCGAACTTAGATCAGAAAATTTTCTAAAAGTAATATACACCAAATTTCAGCCTTATAGCTCAATTTGTTCTCGAGTTATCGTGTATACAGACGGACATGCTTAAATCGATTTGCTTTCACATTCTGAGCATATGTATAAAATTCATTCTGCTCTATCATTATTGGTTCTATGCGTTACAAACGTTGGATCAAAACTAGGGTATATTATATCTATATAATTATATCTATCATATAGGGTATAATAATAATGAAGTATTAATTTCAAGATCGAAGAGGGAGATGAATTCAAACTCAACCAAGGATAGAACGGCTGAGCTTGGAAAAAGAAAAAAAGCTTGGACTCATTTTCATTATTAACGAACTAATGAAAACTACTTGACTCCTTTTAACTCATATAGAATTTGTTTCTGTTTCCCTTTCTTCTACGAAATGTGTGACTTTCTTTCCAGGGGATTCAAATAAGTTCAAATATGGCGAATGGTAATAGAAAATAGTGCACTGTGTATGAAATTGAGAAGTATATTGATTTCCTCAACCAGGTTTCACTGAAAATCCAACAGAACTTTCTGATCAATCTAATATTGGGAGCGTTTGCCAACGAGAGTAAACCCATTAATAAGTAACTTTAATGCTTAATTAATTTTAATCCTTACTTGAGCGATTTTTGCAATTTACATTATGTCCTGATGCTATTAAAAATGTATTCTTGTGAATAATTGACACACTTAAGTAATTTTAGAAAAGGTTGCGTGTTAAACAGGTTTCAATCCCCTGCCCAGAAATGTTTTTAAATTCAAACTCTGACAGGCTGCTCATTTATATTTAAATTTCAGTGATTAGTGAATCGTGTAAGCAAACGTAAATGTAATTTTCAAACGACAAATCTTTCGGTGAACAAATGTTGAACCCAGTAGTTTAACTATTTTATGAGATGCAAGAAAAATTGCTAATCTATAACAGAATCAGGCAAAAAAGATCATCGCGACAAATTAATATATATCTCAAAAAGCATAGCCACTAGTAATAAACTTAGGAAATTATTTTGGAAGTTCATAATTTCCAAATCATAATAAACATTGAATTGGGATGTTATCAGAGTGTTCCAGGAAATGAGGATGCTGTCAATTTGTCATGCATGGTACAGATCCACTTCTCTTTGTATGAACATAACAATTTGTGGAGTTTCCCACTGTGCGTACAAAAGACCAATTTGTAATTGGACTCAGAAAGAGAACAGCGGGTAGTGAGATAGAATACTTGAGTAATTTTAAGTGAAGATGTATGAAGTTATCATCTTTAGTTATTTAACAGGTTTTAATAAAACTAAAGTCAAGATAGTGACTAACTTCCTAATTAATTAAAAACAATTGTCTAGACACCTTGATTTCATTGAAAGATGATGTTGTTGCCTTGGCTGAGATATTTGGGTTTAAAAATGTGTGATGTCAATTGTATTGCCGCAGGGAAATGGTATTTGCAGGAAGGCCAGATTTTCTTTTTTTGAGTACATAATCTTAAAACTTTTATTGTTTATTTGTTTTGTTTTTGTTTTACGCGAAATCTGAAGTATAAACGCAATGTTTACTGAAAAAAATATTTTAGATTATAAAAGTTTTCCCGAGACATTTGCCTCTTCGAATTTTCTATTTCTATTTCTGCAAAAATTCAGGTTGACAGAAAGTGGGGAAAGACATGTATATTTAAACATTTCTTAATTTAGGATTTTCAATAGTATTCATTTGGAATTTTCTTCTTATTTTTTTAAACTTCATTGAAACGCTATTTTCAGTTTATACATCAACGGTGCACTTTTGTAAGTATATTCTTGTCTTGAGTGATTCTAGGGAAACGATCAGAAAACAATGTAAATTGGCATTGGCGTAGCTAGCCTCAAGGGCCCCCCGTTGTTAAATAAATATAGTTATATATTTATAATGGTGTGTTAGGCTTTGTTCCAGTTAGAAATCTGGTAAGGCTTTCCTCAGGAAGAGATGTAGAAGAAATAAGAATTCTCCTTAAAGTCGATGTATAGTTTTAAGTAAGTATGAAACATCCCATGAAGTAATTGAGAAGGTTTAAAAATCTAACGATTGGGATAATGCTTTCCTACGTCCGTAAAGCTGGCACTGTTGAAAAAAAAAGATTTTTTCGCATATAATTACAAGCTAATTTTGAGCGAAAATAAAATATTTTGAGCTTCAAAATAACTATTCAAAATTGATATTTAAGAGTAGGAGTGCTATTTTGACATCAAGCTGGCACCCTCACTACACTATAAAGAGAATGAGACGAAAATCGACTAAACAATAATTTTGAGCTAATTAACAGCTTTAAGAACATGTAAAACGCTTACGTTTTAGGCAAAAACAACCGCCACTATGATTTCTATATAGCCGTTGATAAAAGTACAACTTCAGTGACTCTATTCAATGTAGGAAATGCGCATAAAGTTCAACTGAAAATTATCTAAAGGTCAGAAGATACTGATTATCATCCCTTAAAGAAGAAGCACCATTATTTTGACGGCTAGCAATGTGCCCCTTTTCATGAGGAAGTTTTTGCGTCCCACGCTCGAAAAATGGAGAGAAGGGATAGGATAGGGACACATGCTGTAAGAAGCGTGGTGGTGCCCGCGACTCAAATTTTGCTTCTAGCTAGCAGCAGAAAGCAAGAAGCTCGAGCAGGAAGTTTTTCGAATTCCTTTTTGTGCTTATTTCATGAGTTTGGGTGGGGTCGGAGCCATCTCTTTCTTGAAAACAAGAAGCTTGAGAGCAAAAATGGCGAAAAAAAAATCTGCAAACAAAAATGGGAGAGAAAACCAGTTTCGTGCACGATTACAAAAACTTTCTCGTAGGATTTGTGTGGGAAGTTTTATTCCCTTGCACAAAAGGGAATAAGGAGAGCGGGGAGGAAAAACTTCCTCGTGGAAAAAGCACAATTGGAACCAAGAATCTTTCTTTTTCCATCTCCATCCTTTTTATCTATTTTCACTTTGCCTGCGCTTTTGGCTAAAGTGTCTGTTACCGACGTTACCGTCGTAAGTTTAATGACTGTTAGTGGATTCTCAGAGAATGTATCAGATACAATGCATTTCCTATTACTGCATTTCTCAAAGTGAGACCAGTTTATAGATATCTTTCTTTATTTGGGTTCGAAAGCATTTCTGTTGCAAGGGGAGGCTTCAACTGTGTGTAATCCCTCTCCCTCTTCACTTACCTTTTCATTTCATTCAGATGAATGAACAATTTGTCTGGGTCGTTACCCTTAGGCTGTATACGAACTAATCAGGGCCAATCTGCGAGCCTCATCGATATTAAACTATTTCTAATCGCACCTTTTGTCTATCCGATCAACCTCTAATAACTCCGTCACATATAAGTGGTTTAATCTCAGTCAGACTGGGAAAACTGAACTGACTCTGGGTAGTTACTTCACAACCAATTTGGCCAACAAGTCCCTGATTTGATTTAGGCAAATATCTAATCGAGTCAAAATGATTCTCTGTTTTCTTACCTATCATCAGCCCACTTAGGGAACTAGCAATCAAGGAGCTGACAGAAATGGTAAGATTAATTAATTCTTGTAGCTGATTCTAGTATTTCTCCTGTTTATTCGCTTTCTAAGAGCCCTTTTAGGTAAGGTTCTATGTATATGGAATGGAAATGGACTATTTTACAGGTCTATCTGAGGTCAACTTTGTAGATTCTAAGTGGCCGCCATTCTAACCTAACTGTATCCAACCTACCTCACCTTTTACTGCCGGTCCAGATCGCCTGTTCGAATCATTAAATTATCCAGTAGTATTTAATGATTTTTCGCTTAAAATAATTTCACAGTGCGGTCTTTTTTGATGCCTGCCAAAAAACATACAATTCATCTATTTAAAGTGCAGTTCAAATTTAAAGCCTCCACATTACTTTGGGCAAATCATTTGTGCACACTCACAGAGTACCTTGAATGCGCCCTAACGTCTGGAACATTGAAGGAAGAACTGGAAAAATGCGCATTGCGGATGTTTTAATTCATAAAAATCCTGAAATTTGCTAATTGGGTTGTTTATTAAAAACTGAATTCAATAGTCTCCCCAGTCTCGGCAAAACCTGCATGAGTTTTCCCCCCATACTACAGCTCCCAGCTCCACCTTCAATCAATTCACAAATTAGGCTATTGCTATCCAGCCGTAAAACATGAGGCAAACATTTTTTCATGTAACTCTCGATATACATATATTCTTGATTCGGGACAGTTCGTCTGGGGAATTACCTTCCAAATCGATCTAAGTAATAATTTTCCGGATGTAGTCCTTTCCGTTTTTTTAAATCCCCATAATTTCTTTCTGATTGTATACACACTTTCGGGGTAATGATCCCCAAAGTTCCCGAGAGAGAAGCCAGCAAACCTGACCCACCTTTCATTAAATTTTACCAACTTGGATATCCATCTCCTGAATTTGTAAGCAAATAGCTCGCTATTACAACGTTTACGAGGGAATGCTTTCAGACTCTTTTTATCGCAATTGTATATCACCTTAATGGGGTTTATTTTGTGACCTGATGGGTGATAAAACCGCAGCCGGCAAAACTACATAGCAATCAGAAAAGTGTGAATTTAGTTAGTATTTTACCGAAAATGGTCGGAAGTGGGATTATACTTTTCACAAAAAAATCCAGAAGGGTAAACGGCCCTATATACGTATGTATATACGGCAGCGCAAATAACTTTTATTATTTATTAGCACATCTATTTATAGCAAATTGCGTGTAAAATGGTTTTTTGCCACTTTCGTTGTTTTTCCATACATGATATTAGAGTCTTCGAAAGAATAAGAAAATTCTGTGCAAATTCATCGAACCCCTCGGTAGTATGCGAATTTTAAACATTAATTTGTTGTTCAGATTGAAGCCATTAATATGCGCATCACAATACGAACAAATTTTTAAATTAGGGCATTACAGCTGCCTAGAATCCAGTTTAGCAATTGGTGAGTCTGTTAGTATGTTTTTCAAAAATCTCAGGCAAACAAAATGGTAGAAGACCATGCAAAGGCAGGGTAGGAGTTGTAATAATAATAATCAATGACTTCATCGAACCACCAAAGATCATAGCCCCATAGGTAAGGGAACTCATCTGTCTTTTGACAAACGCTGCAGCTATTGATTAATGTGGATTCCCGACAATATAATTAGATTTTGAGAATTATAATGCTTTTATAGTAGAAAAAAAGCCTTGGTCATTGGCAGAAGCGGGTGGAATCAAATTTCGAAATCTGATGAACTATGAGTCAACTAGGCTTACAAGCAAATATAAAATTGTCTCCTCAAGAAACTACTGTGAGGTAATTATTACTGTTAAAAAGAGAATATAGTGTCAGACGCAGTCCACAGGTCCATTGAAACCAAGGTATCAGGTTAAATATACCACTAGGCGATTTAAGGCCGGCCACACTCTATGAACTTTGCTCAAGAAGTGTGTGGGCAAAATCTGTCGGTTAAGTTTGTAATGAAGGATTTCTAGCTAGTCTTGAAATTTTACCCGGATCGTTGAAGTCTGGAGCAAAAAACCGAAGTGTGTGGGAGCTTCGTGCTTATTTCCTCAGTTTTGTCATTGGCTTCTACCAACCCAGTCCGATCCATCTTTTTTTCGCGCAAAACTGGTAACAAGATCAGTAGCGTATGGACAGTTTCGGGTAAATCTGAAAACTGCTCCCATTTAAAGGATCGGGTAAATCTAAAGCAAAAGTCCGTAATGTGTGGCCAGCCTTAGCTTAGACTAGATTAGTTGGCGCATTGGTCTTATTTTCCCAAAAGATACCACAATGTTGAAGGCAATGTTGAAAGCAACGTTGAGTTTACGGCGAAAACTTCATATCCGTAGGATACCAGAAGTGTAATTAGCGTACTGACATCAACTTAATATCAGTCGAAATACATGATAAGGAAGTAGAAACTAAGCGGAGTGTTGCATATACTTTTATACAATTCTATTTATTTAATTCTTCTATGTTAAAGTTGTATTAAAAGTATTATCGCAATACTCAATAGCATTTCCATTAAGAACGTACTTTCTACCAGAGTACGGCGTATCAATTTTGCGTTTAAAAAAACTATAGATTTTGATTTGGCCAGATTAAGTACCAATTTATTACGCACGAACCAATTAAACACTATAGAAAGATCAGTATTCAGCTTATGGTTCTCAATTAGGTCAAGAGGTATGAAGATATACAGTTGAACGATTTTTTTATTAGCTCGCCTCAAGGAAACACGTGGTATACTCCGCGGTATCTTGATCTTAGTCATCCTGTATATTTGTATTTTGTAAGTTATCAGCAACAGTTGCTGTGGAATATCATTAATAAAGAAAGAAAGAAGCAGGGGTTCTGAAATAGACCCTTGTGGCATGCTACTTGTTGGAAGGAAATTTGAGGAGGAATTATTACATGACACGGTTTGCTTTCGACCTAAAAGAAAACATAGGTCTGCACGCTGAGCTGGAAAAATTGAAATTATTTCGGAGCTTATAAAATAACAGGAGATTATGGTTTACCTTATCAAAGACTTTAAAAAAATCCAGAAAAACAATTGTGGACACCTTATCATTGTTATAGCAGGACGGATATCATCACTTACCATCAGCAATGCAATTATCCTGAGATCTAAATCCAGACTGAAAAGGGTTGACTTGATCATTCTCCTCTACAAAAGCAAGGTTTCGCTTATAAAGTGGCCGTGCAAAAGCCTATAATAGGAAAAAGAGAATAGAGATCGGCCTATATTCTTTATATAGTTTGATGATGAGATTTTCTTTATTGGAATACCTTTTATTTTATTTTTTAGAGGAACTCCCTCAAGTATAGCTTATAATAAAAACGTAAAAACGTGTATTATATAAAAATTCCAGTGGTATAAGCCTGCTTTTCTAGTTCCGCTACGATAAGATTTTTTAAGAGTATTTTGTCTAGGTGTCACTCCAATCTTGCGGTAAAGGACGAAATCGCATAGAATTTTCAATAAAAATAAAAACCAATTTTAACTGGTTTTCAAGGAAAACCTAAAGAACCACCCTTATTCCATATCCCTATTTTCCTCCCTGCCAACGCTGTGCTTAGCATCATAAGGTATCCCCTGAGTTTTGGCATCACCGTAAAAAAAAAACCTAAGGAAATTTTTCAATGGATTCTTAAAAAGTACGCCAAATATGTATATTTAAAAATACTAATGACATCAAATTTCAATTTAATATTTCTATTTTTTTTATAAAATAATTAACAAAAAGCTGCATTGACCTACTTAGATATCTTTTGTATATATATGGATTGTATATTTCTTCACATTTTGACCCTCTCTCTATTGGAATAGGTTTCTCTAAGACAAAAAACATCCTATTATGATGTTTCTTCTTTTCTTAGAACTACTGAGTTGTTTACCCTTCTCGATTTCTACGAAGGTTGCGGCATTTTGTGCCTATTTTTATGTGTGACCTTAAGACTGCTTGCGTCAGATTTCAACCTCCTGAAAAAGCTTTTATCTCTTCCAATTACTCTACATTAATTATTTGGTATCAATTTAGTGTTTCTATAGGAACTAATATAATTAAATTTCAGGTGATTTTTATATGTGACTCTCTAATAATATGTCAAGGTACTAACGTATTTGTCAGAAGTTAATTCCTACCATATAATCGTAAAATTTAAAATACCGAATAAAATGTCTCAAGGTATTTGTGATTAAAGCCTTCTCCACTGCAAATCCTCCTAAACCTTAAAGTACCTTTTAGAAAATTACACAACCATAAGCTGCGGTCTCTCGCTCTTATTACATTATCATCTCTCCAATTTACAATTGCATAATTAAAATTACATGAAATACGAGAAATCAAGGTAAAATGAAAATTTTTGCAAGAAGGAAATTGTCAGGGAAGAATGTTAAACCACCCTCTTATATATATCCCACCATTAAAATTATGTGACAACGAATTTCACAGAGAATTAAAATTCCGCGTAAAAGAGCTTATACAAGGATGAAAAATTAACAACCTAATTAGAATTAGATGAGAAGAGGTGAAGGTTTGAATTTTGGAATTTAAATTCCTCATAAAAGGGGTAGGGTGGTTACAGGGTGTAAGCATCATGAGTGATTCCTTTCCTTCATGATAAATTTACAATGAACATAGATCAGGACGCCTTTTCAATAGATCCACGCCATGAATTTTTGAACATGGAATTTTTGGTAATAATTTAATCCATTCAATAAACAATTTCAGTGGTTAGAAAACATCTGATGACGATAAAATTTCAAGATTAAAGAAAGGTGAATTATTCACTAGAGGCAAAGGTTCTAACCTAACTGACAATTTTTTAATTTAATTTCCAATTATTTTTTGTGGTATTGCTATAAAAAATTTATTTATAAATTCTTCTCCATGTGGGAGGAAAGTAGATTCTTTTCATTTTTATAATTGAACCAAAGTTGAGCGAATGTTCTATGATGCAAAGCACGGATTTGATAAGAAAAAAGAGGAGAAACTAAGGAACCCTGCTTAGGGAGTGCAGTAGAGAGGTAGTGACGATGCATGCTTCGCTTGAGAGTTTGAGTATTTATAAAGTTAATAAGATAGTAATACAGACTGAGTCCTCCAATACACTACCATTAGAATTACAAAATAGAAATAGTCGAAAGTAAAATAAGACAGAAGGTAAAGGGAAAAAATGAATAAGAGAAAAAGTTACTACTAAAATTAAGAAACTAAACTACGAAAATCAAAAAGAAAAAAAGAAAATTTTAGAAAGGTAACTGTAACCTATAACTAATCCATACTTCCATACTATCCATACTTCCATACTAATATTATAAATGCGAAAGTAACTCAGTCTGTCTGTCTGTCTGTTACGCTTTCACGCCTAAACCGCTGAACCGATTTTGATGAAATTTGGTACAGAAATAGATTAGACCTTGGAGAAGGACACAGGATACCTTTTGTTGGGAAAAAAAGGCTTGAAGGGGTTGAAATAGGGGATGAAAGTTTGTATGGGGGTCTGTCATAATTGAAGATAAAATCATGAAACTTTGTGTTTAGACGCGTGATAAGAAATAAATAAACTTTTTGTTCAAGCGTTTTTGAAATTTCGACCTACATGGGGGTTAAATAGGGTATGAAAGTTCGTATGGAAGTCCAAACAAATCTATGCTTACTATATTTATGGGAGAGATGTACATGATAAGGAAATGCACCCGAGACATGTGTGGAAAAACGGAATACATTTGTCGTCTAAACATATACGCGTTGCGAGTGCGGGACTCGCCATGCGCCATACACAATGTACGCGGCGGCTGTGGCTCGGTGACGGCGTCGGCCGGCGTACGTATCTGAATATTAAGATTTTGCGCTGCAACGATTTCGATTTGTTTACAGGATTTTTTGCTTTCGTTAATGTTCTTCGGTCCTTCCGGTTTTTGGTAGGTATTTTGCTTATTTTTATTATTTCGACGTATTATTTATGCTTCTGATATCTAGCGCGTAGTTCTAGCAAAGCTCGAATGATGGAAAAACAAAAAAACGTAGTTTATAAAAATGTGTTAAAATAAGACATTTACAGTAAATCACAGCAGTTTGCAGTTAGTTTGTATTTGTATTATTTGCAACATTAGTATCCTAAAAATAAAAAAGGCTGCCCAAAGTAACTATTCCACGCGGACGAAGTCGGGGGCAAAAGCTAGTGTAGATATAAAAGTACGTCTAAAGTCTATAAGTAAGAAGAGAGCAAAAAGTTTTACAATTGAATATAAGAAGTAATTCAGTATAAGAAGTAATGAGGCCGACAGGAAAGGATGGATTAATCTGTGGTTTGCTCGAGCTCACTCAGTACAAGTCTTTTGAATGTCCGAGGGCCGGTATTAAAAATACCCATGAAGTTAAAATTTATATTATAAGATTTTTGTATTCAATAAATGGGTGAGATCTCTTTCATATTTATTCTGGAATTTGGTCGTCTAAAGCAGGAGGGCTTCCTGAATATGCGAGATGGTACTTACGTTAAAGTCTAACCTGGATAAAATAGTAGAACAGTCAAGTAAGGAATTTACTGTTTTACAAAGAAAAACACTATCGTGATAAACGCGGCAATCAGCTAACGATAACTTAAAATATGTAAGCCATTGAGTATATTTCATTGAGGAAAGGTAAAATTTATATAACAGAAAACGTGTAAATATCCTTTGAACAGACTTCTGACTAATATGTTAAACAGTGTAATATAAGACGATGTATTTTTGAATGAGTTGCAAGTGTGGAAAATGAACCCAAACAACTTGTGCACTTTGAATGTTAGCGCTGCGGTATGTAAAGCAAAAGTAAGCTTAGAGTCAAAAATGATACCCAGGTAATTTATATTAGAGACCCGAGATATAGAAACATTGTTAATCTTATAGTCAAAGTTAACAAGATCACATTTCCTAGACAAGGTTATAGTTTTACACTTAGTAATGACGAAGTTCTTTGTTCCAGCCCAATTGCGATCGTCATTCATTCAATGTCTTCAGCAGGACATTCATTTATTTAAAGAATGATACAATATTTAATCTTAACAGATATTCTTCTGTAACAAGACTCACCTTCTGTTGGCGATCACTACATGCCTATTTAGAACATCTTTATGAGCTATTTGTAGCTGCTGAAACTCTGAGAGTACACTTCAGCGGTGATGCTTTAACCAGGTTCCAACAGTTGATACCACACGATGCCTGTATAAAGCCACTATACACTTAATTAGGTGTTTTAGTGGTGTATACATTGCCTGGGGACGGTTCCCGGAGGGTCCTCTGGCGATAACCACTGATACGTGCGTCGGCCATTACTATCGTACATAATCCATTTTTACATTCAATTCGTACACAGTTTGACAGGGATTGTCCTCTACATCAGTAAAAAGCTCCGTGTCCGCACTAGGATGATTTTCATCTGTCGGTCTGTCTGTCCACGCGTTATTTCGAGAACGCTTTTGCCAGAGATTTGAAATTTGATACCTTATTAAATGAAATGCCCTGCTATATAAAAAAGATCGATTTTTCTTTTAAAACGAAAAGGCTTCGAGATAGATAATAAAACTCGACACAAAGATACCTAAAATTAAAATATCCTGGCAGAAAATAAATCAAATTGGGCAACTCCTTCAGAGGGCTGCCATATAAAATTTTTTATATCTTAATTATTAAATAAACATTTTTCTTTTTCAAGTCCTATTAGTTTGTCGCACTCCGTGCTTTAGAAAGTTGTTTTGCATAAAAATATTTTCAATATATATATATATATATATATTCAAAAATGTCTACATGATATACAGTGTACACAAAAAGTAAAGGGGACGGTGGAATATTTCGAAGCGTTGAGGTTTTGGGAAAAATATTTTGGACAAAAGTTGAAGGGCGCAAAAGTGGCACTTGGAAGTGACCTTGAATTCGACTTGGGGTTAAATTTAAAGGACACTTGTAGTTCAACTTCATATTTCTAATGCAACACCCTATTTGTATACCTGAAATGGAGAGAGCTAAAGATTTTACGTTCGAGTATGTGATTCGCTCATGGACTAAAGTGATAAAGCGTCACTGTTCTACAAAATCGTTCAATACAAAAGTTACTAAAAGTACTCCAAATATTATTTTAACATGCGAACTTTCTTCATTTATTTATTTATAATATTTTTTAAAAGCCTTTTCCTCAGATTGCGGATAGCAGAATGGCCTGTAGGTTTGTAGGTCAGTTACGAATTTCTTACATATTCGCAACTGACCTTTAAAGTAGCCGCGGACAATTTATGTAGTAGTAGTAGTAGTCATTACTTTCTTTCTTCCCTAAATCTTTCTTTTCTTGTTTTTCCCAAGAAATTTTACAGTGGAAAAACTTACCTGTAGATATTTAGGGTAAATTCAATGTACTATTAACAATCCAATTTACCTCTGGCTAATAAAATTCTCCTTTCACCGCATTTTCTCTTCTGAAATTGTATTTAAATGGTCGCATTTCCTACAGTTCTAGTTTCTTCAACATGTAGCTGGAGAATCCAAGTGAAACAATTATCCATGATTAAAGTAACCAGATTTTTCAAAGATGACTGGGGTAGCCCATTTTTTCAGAAGTGGTGAAAAGATTTCTATGGGAAATAATGGCATTAAAATATGTAAAATTTCGACATTTTGATATATATAAGAAAATTTTTGAGAGACACTTTTCAGAAGGAATAAAAGATCTGATGGAGGACTGCTCCTCTTAAAAAGGGACTTCTGGACACCTTTGTCCATGTTGACATTTCGACCAGTAACATAAATTGCCTCAATCAATCTTTAATAACATTGTGTTGATACAGCCTTTTTGCCTTGAATTCCTAATGAGTGAATCGTTGGAATGGTGGGTTCGGTATGTTATCGGATTTCAAATACGTTTTGATAAAAATCTAACAAATCACTTCTTATTGGTGTAAATTATTGTTGCTGGTTCTTTATTGAAATATATAGAATAAAGATATTTCATATATTTAGCCCACTCTAATATGTATCACACGATTGACCCTTTTGTTGCATTGAATTTTGAAAGAATTGTGACTTCATTGGAAACAAATCCTTTGGCCACGGGCGGCATAGGATATGGTTTCTTAACGAAGTTCATTAGAATTATGTACGATGAATGGAACCTCGTTGATTTATAATGGATCTAGTTTATGACGCTCAATCCACTTACAAAGAGAAGAAGGGAAGGCTTTGTGGCATTTGAAAGTGGTCAGATAATAGTAGGTTTGGGTAAATTAAAATCGAGACGATTCTGTATGATTTTTAATAACGTAATCATGAAGCAGTCCAATAATGTTTACTCTATGGAAATAATCATGGAAGCCAGAAATGGATTCAAATAAGTATGTGAAATCCAAAGTGCTGTCGCTCGTAAAATTGTATTTTAGAGTGGTAATAAAAGATTAGAAGCAATTAATAAAAATAATAAATAAAAACAAAAGAGGCTGGGGTGACCATAGAACCTTGTGGTATCCCGGAATTAAACTCGAGCGGATTAGGAACAAGGACTCCTAATGTAATATGAATACGAGTAATTTCTTAATTGAGGGAACTAGAAAAAGTTCAAAACAAGATAGTGATAGGGTACCATTTTTTCAATATTAGGACGAAAAATACACTGTTACTTCAATACCGCTCGGAACCGCTCACAAGATTTGCTTGTCTATTGCATGAAAATGTGATGGAGCGAAATGTTCTCGCAACATTTCTGTATAAGAAACAAAAGTTAAGACTTCTTAATTGAGAAATTTAAATTATTCAAAAAAGACTGTAAATTAAATCACTGGTTCGATTAACTTCCATGTTACTATTCAAGATGCAAACTTTTAGGTATGCAACCACTTCCCACCAGGAGAAAATTTGCAAAAACTATGTTTATTTACGATATTATTTCTTACAGAGTTATATGACCAGATTGGTTAGCCAAGTTGCACTTTTATTGTCCTCGAAGAAATTTGAGACAAAGTTATTTGCTTCAGACTGAATTCCGACATAAGAATTATGGTCCCCATGAGCTCTTATCACGAGCCCTTTTTGAATTGAATACAAATATTTCTTGCTTTGATTTGTTTTCATTTAGAGAAAATGTCAGAAACAACTTTTTTCTGTGCTCTAGTTAAGTGGATTAGCGAGTAAGGAATTTCCCAAATAATTTATCTTTTGCAAACGTCTGTAAAAATATATTCTGTACACAAGTAAATAAATAAAGAAAAAAAGAAGAAGAAAAGAACAATGAAAAAATAATAAGTTGTGGTAAAATTACTAATCGAAGAAATTAGAAATGAGCACCCACGTCGGTGGCCGAACGTGCTGAGGCGCACTTCTGCAGACTCTCCTCTGTTGGCGTGGGTTCAAATTCTGTACAGGCGCGGCGATATATCTGGGTATCAGTGGTTGAGGCAATTTTACTGACGAGAATTCTACTTGGGAAGGCAGTGGGATGTTGCACAGTTATTTCATGCCAAAAATTATGGCTCACTTGCAACATTTGTCTCCCCTAATTTCCTTTCACCTAAGCTGTAGTATGTGCATCATAGGGTTGATAATTTTAAAAAATTCCCTAAGATGTTCGCGTGTATTACGAGAGCAAAAAGCAAAGAGCACTGCTCAAGGTAAGAATCCGAGAACAGCAAAGAAGCTGAAGTCTATATGACCAAATATGGTTAAACCTATCAAAAATGTAACGAATGCAGTCATTAAAAGCAACCTCGTTTTAACAAGCACACACACACACACTATCTAATTTTGGAAAAACTGCTGCCAAAAGTAAAGTAGGGTATGATTAATGCTTTTACAAACTGCATGCGAATATATCCTGACAAAACGCTTGCCAAAATCTTACAATCTACCCAGTTCGACTTGCATTTTACCGATCACCATACAGTTGCAATATTTCATCTCTCTATCTAAGATGATGCCTTGGTTATTAACTTTATCAAGAATTGGTAGTTCAACGTTATTTAAAATATTGGGTTTTTGGATTATTCAGCGCCAACCCATTACGCAGAGCCCAGTCATTTTTTCCCTTCAAGTTACAGTAGTTAGTTCTCTCAATAGTCTTCAAGAGGTTCAATAGAGCTACTAAAATATAACTGCACACCATTGTTTATATTTGAACGCCTTCTATCACTTGTGGAAGGTTACTAATAAACAGGCTGAACAACAAAGAACCTAGATGTGATCCCGGAGGAATTTGACAGAGAATGGCTATAGCGTCAGAGTGTGTGGACGAAATGAAAAAGCGATAGTTTCAAGCCTTATATTACATCCATTTTATTACGATTCTTTGTGCGAATTATAAGCTCAAGGAAAATCAGAAAATTAGAAACTTTTAATATTGCTATTTCACAACTTTAAAATAACCAAAATGATTACTAGCACTTTAGCATTTTAGTATTTTCTACATATTCAAGAATTTATTTACAAATGAGTTTCTCCAAGACCTTTGATAAAAAGTACAAATGGCTTATAGAATGGAAATCAGTTCCGTAGAGTCTGCGAAGTTTATTGTTCTATTATAATTGTTTGTTTGTGTCATGGAGGCTGTTGGATTCCACTGTTGACCATGATCAATTTGTGCTTTAATACTAAATTTACCAAACCCGTCAATTGCATTATTCAGCTCATTATTTCTATCTCTGTTGTAAACAACTCAGTAAACGTAGTGTGAAAATCGATCAGCAATATTTTTGTATCATTATTGTAAATTCCTTTCAGGCTCGCATAAGAAGAATTTGTTTCTCCGTATAACCATATCCGCAATAATGAATGCACTTACCATAAACCTACAATACATATCGTCCATGTGCAAACAATACCTTGTAAGCCACAAAAAGTAAATTGATTTTTATTAAATAAGAGAAAATGTTGTTAATATAAATTAAAGAACTATAACCAACGTAATGTAATGTAATGTAATATTTTGTAACCCTCCAATAATAAAGCTTACGAGATGTTGCCACTACAACTAAGATTACCTGATATTGCACTAAGGCAGATAAATGTAATTTCTAATTGTTTTTTTTTCTAATAAAACATTGCCAGAATGTGCTTAATAGGTTTACCTAACGAACGATAACAAAATCTCAATTTTGATGTTGTGTGGGTTACGAGGTATTGTTTGCGCATGGTCGATATAGCTTTTCGTTAATATGATGACGTAATGTGTTACATTTACATGGGTAAAGTCAAATCTTCGAAACTAGAAGCCATGCACAAGAAGAAGAGCGAGAACATTGAACTCTTTTTTTGAATGCTTTAAGATAGCAGAATTTGGGCTAAAGAAGTATATAGGCCTATCTTAAAGCATTCATAGAAAAAGAGTTGAATGTTCTCGCTCTTCTTCTTGTGAATGGCTTATAGTTTCGAAGGCTTTGGTAAAGTATATACATATGTAGTCGCATTCTTGATGCATCCTCTTTTCTAGCCACCATATCTTTTGAATCAGAAGCATCTCAATACCAAGTAAGTAGTTGTTCGTTTGCATATCGAGCCTCTCTGTCTAAATTCCGAACAGGTTGACATACCACCGACCCCGGGACATTTCTATCCTATTTCTTTGGCGAACATTCATTTTTGTTAATAATGGTCTTCTAAGGAAGCCCTTTAAAATGAGCTGTAGACAGTCTGTGTAGCATATTATCTAACAATAAGTTATAATCTAATCATCATAATCATAAATAAACTAAATTGAATTCAATTAAATAAACATACGCAAATCCATACATTTTTACCAGATTACCAGTTTTTTTTTATTTATTAATTAATTTGTTTTGTCCAACATGTGACCAAGGTATTATTAGGTTCAGGTCACATTGTTGGTAATGGCGTTGAGAACATCGGTTCGGATCCGGATTGCTTGTTCGAGAGACCATGAATGCAAATATTAAAATTAATAGTGGAATGCTTTTGCAAGTATCCATTTTAGAGTCCCTCATCCAAACATCCTCATTCAGGAATGGTAATTACAAAAGGCAATGCAAACTGTGATTAAAATGGCTTTTCAGTTTCCTACAGCTACAGATCGGCAGATACAATTCGTTGCAATGCACCGGTAAAGAATGAATAAATTTTTAGTAAAACATTATAGAATAATTGAAGCGTTTTTTTACCTCAACTGTAAATACATTTAAAAAGTATCCCAGGACCAGATCGTTACAGCAGCACCCCGTATTTTCCTATACATTTCAATTTTAATGAAAGTGTGTTGTACAATAGAACCCCCCCATAAATTCTGGGAGCGAAAGAAAATTGAGGAAATGGGGGAAATTATGCTTTGAAATGGAAAGAACCAAATTTTACTGAGCATCTAACAGCTAAGCTTTCGGTGCAGTATTGCTGTATGCATTCAGAGCATAAATGCATTTCGATGTAGTGTTTTTTCACGCTGTTGTTAGAGCAGCAGCTACAACTTTAGGCCATAAATTCCATGTCCTGACATCCACCAGGATATTGAAAGTAATTTAATGTGACGTAAGCAATTAAATTTGAGTTTTGAATAAGATGGCACTTGGGCGATTTAATTATGAGTTTTAATTAATTTACGATTTCAATTTTGATAACTGCTTGCGAAGATTTAACGTTACCAGAAATCTTTAGAATATTGGAATTCCTTCTGAACTTTGTGCTTGTTGTTTAATACAAGTGAAAAGTGATTTTCAGAACTTTTCTGGACGGATAAACCCCCTGTAAAGAAATAAGCGAATTTGCTAAAAGGAAAGCAGAGTTTTAGCAAACGATTTCTCTTGTTACCAAGGGGGAAATTAGAAAAATATTGATTGATTGAAGTCCTTAAAAGTGTTAATTTTGAGATATTTTTCTGGCATGAGTAAAACCTTTTGTGCTATATTTTATTCACATTTATTAACATTCACAAACCTACAAATATTTCGAGCGGCGCACAGGGTGACCAATAGTACTATGGAATCGGAATTTATTCCAAAAATGAAATAACAAAGACAACTTTTAAAAGCCGTTATTTCAAGTTTAATAACTGGTTCCCTTCTCCTTGCCAGCCCAGTGAAGCTAAGAATTGGGATCAGAGTGGCACGTGTATTTTTATGTCATACAAAAGAATAAGTAGTTTTTGTGTAGTAAGATAAGGACTGTCGATCCGATTTCGATATGGATCCGAGTCCTTCAGGTATGTTCACTTTTACCTCCTTTTATATTCACTGAAATTGTTCTTAAATGGTTAAATATAAAAAAATAAGGACAACACTTATAAGAATCACGATTTTTTGAAATCTAGTTATTTCCCATAACTTCTCCATGAAACTTATTATGTACAATTGTTTAGCAAATTATCTAGATTAATATCGAGGCTACTATTTTTGCTCATGTTTGCTCTTTTTTTAAAATTCATTTTTAAGTCTAAAAAGGTAATACATATCAGTTTTAATTACTTAATTAGATTAAATGTTTTAATTGGTTTAGTTTCTGGTTTTCGAGGCATCCAAATGCATCGAATTATATAATAAAATAAAAAAATAACTTTTACCAATTAGCTCTATAGACTATAGATATGTACTATGCTCAGACACCGTTCTTTCGATTTTTTCCGAATTTGAAGTCATCTTGCCATCACACTGCGCCCTATTTTGAATTTTGTAATTTTGACTTCGGATTCGTAATTAGCAACCTGAAACACCCAATGACACCACGTCTTGTCTAAATCGGACTTATTTTCAAAATACAGGCCTGCCATATTTGATCCGCCATTTTTAATTTTTTAATTTGGATTTCGGATTCGTAATTAGCAACCCCAAAAACTGTGGAATACAAGTTTCTGTGCAAATCGGAATAGGTTTTCATATTTTTTCCGCTTTTTTTCAAATTTTGTCTCACTGTGCGGCGCTGAGCAAAAAGATGAAATTATGAGAAACGTTTGGAAAGAGTCCTAAGATACGTCCTTTTGCCACTAATCCTACTCCTTCATTACTGAAATATCGAAAATGTTTAAAACTGAGCTGTATTGAAAATTTTCAAAAGGGAGGGACAACTCCCTCGAAAACTAAAGTGGACCTTGAAAGCACAGCTCTGTACAGCTTGAAGACGTATTGCACTAAGATGGATTCACAGAAGACACTGCTGAGGAAAATATTAAACTGGTGTAGAAAAACGTATTGGAAGACGGACCATTAAAAATTGAGGAATTAACATGAAGGGCATTGTGAATTTCTACCCTCTTCGAAATGGACGGGACCAATACCTTGACCGCTTATAGCACTCCACACCATGCTACATAGTTTCCTGGTCACAGGAGTTTATGTAAGTTTGATATGCTCGTGTTTCACTAACTTAAAAATCGACAATAGCCCTCCCCTATACCATCGTGTAAAGCGTTGTGGACATCAGCAGTGTTGAGGGCACTAACGCTAACCTTTCGTCTCCACACGATACAAGGAAGAAACTAGAGCTGTACAGTAATCATTCCTTTCGAAATTAATTCCCATCTAATTCACATTCTATGGAATTTAAAATTCCTAGTTCAGTTCGGAATGAGCATTACTAAGATGAATCATCGTTCCAGGTAATGGTGTATGGAATTGCAATTCGTCATATATTTAACTGAGATTGCCAATGTAATGGAAAAGTAATTGAGGAGAAATACTCCACAACTACAAGTCGGCTTTAAGCTTTTATTCCCTTTTCAATTCCTCTAGAAAAGTAATTAGAAGTCGACTTCAATTTTTTCATTCCTTTTTAATTCCTCTAAAAAGTGAGTTGAAGAATTAAAATCAACTTTTAATTCCTGGGTAATTCATTGTCAATTACATTTCAATTCCGTTGTCAATCTCTGCAATTACATAATTCATCTTCATAATTCTCATTTGGAATTGGAAAGTAATAGAATTAAAAAAATCAGTTCCGAAGAATGGAATTGCAACGTGAATGGGTAATGTTGTTTACAACTCTGGAAGAAACAAATATCTAGCTTAATTTGTTTGAGTCTGCAGATGCAGCTGAACCTCTTGATCGCCCAACTCCAAAATTTTTCAGATCTTTCCAAAACTTTTTGATACCCAGATTAGAATTTAGAATTATAGTACTGAAACTTATTACGTGAAGTCTCACTATTTGCCTTGTTTCTCAAGGAGCGGAAGTTATCCCAGCATTCTGGGGTACAGAAATGGTGCCATCTGCAATATGCATTATTTCGTCGTGATATCAAAAGCCTAATTCTTAGACTAAACGACTAGACGATATTTTACTCGGACATATTTATTAAAAAGGTGCTCAATAAGGACTGTAAAGTAGTGAAGCTGTTCATTAAGATATCTTAGTGAATATATGTATATAAGTTTATTTCATAACAGCCATCTTCGCAAAAAAATATCACAATTTATGACATTTTCCATCGTCTAACAAAATTTTTCTGCCAACTTTTTATACAATTTCAAATCAATCAATTTCGATTTATATATACAAAATATAATAAAACTATTATGTAAGAAAATAAAATGAATGGTCCAGATTTAATTATAGTTATCGATTAGTTGCATGGAAACGGATTGAATTTCAAATCTGAAGAAGTAGTTTAAATTGCCACCCAGAGCTGTTTATAACAGCTGTAATTTTCCTAAGCACTAATGTTGAATTATCGGGAGAGATATCACTTTGGACTCGAAACTCACCTGGAATTCTTACTTAACTACTTGACTAGAGAGTGATGTTGACCCAAATTATACTCGGTAACGTAATTATACTTAGTAACGAACAACTTTAATTTGAAAGTTACACGTAGTTCCTTTTCCAACTTACAAACGAGCCTATTAATTTGATACAACAAGTAAATCTCGATT
>QYTT01093097.1:56245-67658 GCA_006980735.1 Dasypogon diadema
TCCCACCTAGCTCTTTTTGGATACCTGCTTTAGAACGAACATTAGGGGAAAATCCCTCACATTTAGAATCCAAAAGACATTTATCACTAGACTTAATGATATTGATATTTTTAACATTAACCTTCTAACATTTAGAAAAATTATCTTGCTGGGTCTTAATGTCCTTTAACTGCATTGCCTTTCTCCTACTTAAGTTTGCAACATCTTAACAGTTCTTTTTTTGCTTTTCTTTCTTTCTTTTTTCTCTATTATTCCATTTTTTGACATATGCTTGCCACTGAATTTGTTTTTTCTTTATTTTTTCTCTTACTTAAGGCTAAAACACAATGCGAACGACACGACAATGTCGGCTTAAAAAATCGCTGTCATTTGATTTAAATAACACGTCAATATATGAAGTAAAACACAATGCGGACGACAACGTTTGTCGTCGACGTCGAATTTAAGTGAAATTTGAAATTTGTCGCGCATAAAGGGCGAATCCAGTATATCGGTTGTTATGTCAGTATGTTTGTTATACCCCTAATAAGCCAAAACTGCCGCACAAACCACTTTAATAACTTTTTAAAATTATTTTTAAGTATTCTGGCCATTCTCACGACCAACTCTTGATAAAAATATAATGACAGAGCTGTGCCACTGACAGTTTATGTCGCGCTCGTAGTTGCCATCATTGTGTTTTAACGGGCATTTTGTCGGCGTTTTTTTACGCCGACATTGTCGTGTCGTTTGCATTGTGTTTGAACCTTTATTATATTATTATATTTTACTTACTATTTTGCTTCTATTATTTTTGCTTTTTGTTCTCACTGGATTTCCTTTTTTTATACTTATTATATGAATTTCATTTAAACTTGTATTCTGTTCTTTACTTTGAACAAATTCTTATACTTTAATTTTAGTTTATTATAAATGAATACTTTTCTTTCTCTTTTTTGTGTTATTATTTTGATTTTCTTATTTTCTGTTGGCTTTGTAATCTTCTTCTTTTATTTTTATTTTGACTATTATTCTATTTAGTTTTAACTAATTACAAGGTAGTATATAAATGGAGTTATGTCCGTAGGCCGTGCTAACACTGAAGTTTATGAAAAAATTCTTTCCATTAAATTTAAAGAGAAGAATTTTTAAACGTAGCCAACAATTTTTTTCATATTTTAAATACCAATGTTTTCAGAAAACATTGATGGCATTGATGATAAAGAATTACCAAATTCTCAACATGTTTACAAAAACCGATTTTTTTTATGTATAAGGCAAGGTGGAAAGAGTGGTTACAAATTCCCACGTAATGCAAAACACGTGAATAATCTGCAACCGAAAGTTTACAAGAAGCACATGAAGAAATCATTTAATAAAAAGTAATATAAAATAACTAGAAAATAATAAACACAAACAAAATATAAAACAGGGAAGTGACCAAAATCATAACCATTCACGACACCAATCAACACTTAAAACTTAATATTGTCATTGTCACTCTTGACATCAAGAGAAATCTAATGATAACTCGTTTGTCAAAATTGGCAAAGCCATTTACGCTGTAGAAGGCAACAAAGAGTCAGACATACATACAAACACCCTTCTTTGCATACGCACACGGGCAAAAAATATCTCTATTTTGTGAAAAATATCCATTTGAAAGCAGATCATTCGAGAATGCGACATTTTCAATGCAATTATCCAATGTTTTGAAGAGGGTTTTGCATTTTCTGTTTGAGAAAAAATTAAGATAAGAACTTAAAAAATTATAATGTTTATATTACGTTAGATATTGTTGAAAAAAAGGAATATTAAATTGTGGCAAAAATTAAATTTATTATTGCAAAATATTTACTCGCGTTTTATAGAATGCTTTAAGATAGTTCGTCTTTTACTGTTTTCTAAAATTCTCCTGTGAGAAAAATAGACAAGAAGTTCTGGTGTTCTACTGTATCTGTCTATAAAAATTTTCTTCTTCCCACATGCAAAAAGTTTTCAGAATTTATTTACATTATAGATTTCCTTGTTAAGAGAAATAATTCCGTTGTTAATGCAGCTTTTACGTTGTTTGCATCGTCAATTTAGCACGAACAAAAGATAAGTGAAATAATTGTTTAAATCAAAGAAATTTGAAACATTTGTCTTCCATTGCCTTCTGTTGAATTGCATTGAAAATGAAGAAACGAAACCAAAGGAAATATCCTAAGACTTCCGAAATGTGGTACATAATAATTTCCAACGAATTTTCAAATTATCTGTAGACCTTAATAATCTAGTGATACCTGAACACTATTCAGAGTGTATTATTTTATTTTCACTTCTTTTATGAAACATATCAGTTACATTCCTTTTTACATTATAAACGTTAACTTGAAGCTGAATTACGATGACAAAGACAACGTTTGCTTTGTGGTAAAGTAGAAAAGTAACCAAATATAAAAAAAATGCATTCGTTTTACCATTTATTTCTATGTTCACATTTATGTTAAGTAGTTAATATAAAAATTCAATAACAGCTGAACATATCTAAGAATAATTTGTGGGGTAAATGCTGTCCTTACACCAAAATTGAGTAGGACACATGTGGAATTATTTGCTCCAACTGTTATACGAATGAAAGTTAATGACACGTTGTTAATTTTTATTAAGCCCCACAGTAGACAGAGAGAGAGATAAATGAAGCAAAAGTGAAGATAGCAAAACCTTTTTGGAATTTTGTGATAATAGGAACTAATAAAAACTAATAACTTGTACTTGGTAAGTAGTATGTTAACGATATTTGATTTGTATGCCGAAATAAATATTAATCTACGGAAGGAAATAAATTGCTAAAATAAGCCATTTAGTGCCATGTAAATAATATGACAAAATTAACACAAAAAAGTGAACAAAAACATAAACAATAATCAAGAGGCATAAGGACAGATGAAGTAATGTTGAAATATTAGAGAAGATAATTATTAGCTTATGCTACTTTCATTTGCTTTATATATATATGAAAACCAGAATAAAACAATATTTATATATATAAATAAAGAGAAGAAATTTTCCAATAAATATTTATATATAAAAATTAGATACCATTATTATTATTATTAAAACGTATTACAACATTATACAATAAAAGTTTAATTAAATAATGCCATCTAGTGCCGTATTTATTTACGAGTATACATAATTATGATTATATTTATATATACAATATATGATACATTTAGGGTTATTAAACAAGTTGAAATTTTACTGTAAAATATTCCATATACAGTTATCAGTTAAGATCTAATATTTAATTAGGTTTTTACGAAGAAAATTTTTGATATGACTACCAAATTTTCAACGCTCTTTTCACGTTTTCTGTTTGTAAGCACCTTCTAAGTTGATTTTTGGGTCAAATTCTTTTCAAGAGGACTTTGGTTTACAACAGTGCAACAATAATACTGCCAAAAGTGACTGGTTTTTTATAGAATGCGAAACATTTTCGACACATACTTTTAACATTTATTTTAAAGGTTTGTTACGTAGAATTCATAAAATGTGCACTGAAGATTGAACTCTTGTACCACTGTCATTGACAAAACTAATGGGATTATTGGATTTCTTTCCACTTACAATAATTATTAGAGTGATTATTTCAGGTTTGTGCCCTACGATTGTAAGATACATAAGTTATGAACAGGAAATTAAATTGCGTCGATTCATTGTTGGTTTGGTGAAAATGATCACGCTCTATTTCCCTTTTACTGATTCAGGTAACTGCTTCGATTCTTTTTAAAGCATGGGCGTTATAGACCTATTTATTCGCTCTACTTGCCCATTTGACTGAGAAAAACCTGTCGTGATTTTTACATGCTGTACTTTTTCACAATATCAATTTTTTAAGGTATTACCTAAGCACAATTCTATGATGCACACAGCAACAACTTAGTCGGAGGGAAATTTTGGGAAGAGGAGATTGAGAAATTTTTAACTTGACAAATGCTGCAAGTGAGCCACAATTTTTGGCATGAAATTTTTACTCTGCAACATCCTAGTGGCTTCGGAAGTAAAATTTTTTCCCAGGAGAATTGCTTCAACCATTTTTTCTTTCATGTTCTCCACCGAATTAGATCTTCGCCGCATTACCAGTTCATAATGAATTTATAGATCAGTCACCAATTTATTTGTCAATTGCACTGGTTTAGCCATTGGAGTCGATCTAGGGTTTGTTACAGCCTGCAAAGTTTCGGCATCTTTACTTTGCCTTAAAATTAATCAAATTTTGCTACACAAGACACAAGATGAAATGCAGCCACTAGCTTTATGTATTATATCTCCAAATATTGCTATATTCTAACTTATTCATTGTTGATCCATTCCACGTCTGTATATAATCCTCCTATACAATAACTTTGGCAATAACTTCATTATTTCTACAGTATTTCACTGTAAATCTATTTAAACGCAAACCTTTAGGAGGAAGTGATCAGGGTATACCTCCGGGAGAACCAGCGAACGTCAGTACCCTTTCCAAGTCTCCACTAGTCTTTCGCTTTAGGATTGCAGCGCCATAATTTTCATTTAGATTAAGAGGCATATTTCTTCTTTTGATTTCTTATCTTTACATTTGTTGAAATGTATATGAGATATCTCGTTGTATATTCACATCATAATTTTTTATTCACCAAGCCGGGCGTTGATATCACCAGTCATGATAAAGTTATCGCGTAATTTTTCCATTCATTATGAAAACTGTTCCTGTTCAGTCAATTCCTAAAAAGGGAGAGGCATGCGATCCCTTCTAACTACAGACCAGTAGTAGTAACTTCAATTCTGTCTATGTTGATCCCATCCCACCTGATTCACAATCTTTAATATGGTTTTCGATCCGGACATTAAACCAACGATGTGATGATGTTCCTTGCCAAGTGTTGGTATGACTGTTGCTATAGCTTCGGTTCAGCCAAACTACCAGTATTTGTTCTCGAGCTTTCTCTTCTAACTTGGTTTGGAAGTTTTCTTCCTGACATCTGTGTTACTTTGGATGGTATTAACACCGCTTATAATATCAATATCGACGTGCCACACTCACACTACATTAATGACCTCTCTAAAATTCATGGAACAGGTCGAATTACATTGAGTTTAAAGTATTCAGAACCCTACTCTACCTAAGTAATATCTCTCGAAAGGACTGCAAACCTTGTTACACCTTTCTTCCTCATCGAATACCATCTCCTGTTTTCCCTTTCGACTGCTGGTCGTATTTGTTTAAAGAAAAAGTGCACCTACACCTTCGCTAGATCGTCTAATCCCGTTTCCCCACCGCCATTTTCCTTTTCGCCAAGGCTGTGTATAGCATCATAGGGTTAAAAAGAATTGATATCCGTCTCCCATTTATTGCAATTCAAGTATGTTGCTAAAATACCTGTAAGTGTCTTTTTGAATAGTCGCAGAAAGGTTCGAGTCCGACGAGAAAACACTGCATCCTTGTTAGGCACAAATCGAAGGAAAATGGATTAAGTTTAAACAGTCAGCTCTCTAAGGTTATTTAGTGACAATTTAAGGATGTGAGCACTTGAAATCGTAGTAAAAACAGGAAATCGGAGAACTTGAGTTGTTAGAATATTCTGAAGAAACACCGACTGTGAGATATTATTGAACATATACCTGTACTCCACATCAAATTAAATTCGGCTCCTTTTCTAAGACTTTAATTTCTACAACGATGTATATAACTGAACTCCTCTTAAGTTTTTCTCTCGAAATTCTAAAAAGCACAAAGGCTTTGTGCGAGTAATCCTCTCTACTGTATCAGTTGTAATATCTTCTACCTCACTAACTCTAAGTTGTAGCAATATTCACTCACAATAAAAGTCTTTATTGCCCCAAAAATCTTTGGTTTAACAGAAAAAAAAACAACAACACAAAATGATAAAAATTAACATATCTCAGTTGAAATTGGCAGCCATATCATTGTTAGTGGATAAAGAAAAGAATACTCATCCGCAAGTTATTTGAATTTTACTTGTTTAGAGTTAAAACTATTGACGACGAAGGTTTGTGTTGATGGTCGATGCGGTCAACACGAATTTGTTATATCGGCGAAATGACTAGATTACGTGCATAATTTAATAATAATTAACAAAATATCAAAAGTTTTGCTTTACTATTAAGTGCTTTGCTTAGTGCGAAAAAGAGAGAGAATACATTTTTGAAGCTATAGGTACCCGACTTTAGTTCGCTTTTAATTATTTTTACATTACAAGTTTCTAGTCAAATCAATCCTCAGCTAGCTCCTATCATAATAAGACAGAAATGAACAAAATTACAAACGTAAAAATACTCGTAGTAAATTATTTAATGAATAATATTGTTACTATTTATATTTAAAGAAAAAAAACTCAATTATTACTTTTACCCTCATCTTGTAAGCAATTTTTTAAGTAGAAAATAAATGAATACAAGAAATTTGGCGTTCTTAATAATCCTCCTTTTTTTACACTGGAATCTAGTTTAGCTCTAAAAAATAGTTCAACACAGGGTGTTCATTTTAAAACTTATCAGCGCTATTGTCTTGGTATGGGACATATTTGAGGAAATCGATGAGATACGTTAGCAACATTGTACAACCCCACACCTCTAGAACCACCCACTCAAAGACGCGAGTCAGGTGATACATCATTTTCATTAGGATTTTGCATTCTTTACATATTTTTAGTTTTTAAAATTTGAATGTTTCGTTTCCGAGTAACGCCGCAGTTTGAATATTCAAGCTTGAAGGTACTCATTTTGAAAAAATATCGAAAATTCTTCTTAATTAGTCAGCCCCATTGCATCTTGATAAATTTTTTTAATGAGAGAAAAAAAATCCTCCCGCTTAAAAATATTGTTGACCTGCCCCGCTGATTTCCTCAAATATGTCTCAATATCAAGATAATAGACTCATCAAATTTTTAAAATGAACATCCTGTATATCAGCACAATGCTAGATGACCTGATTTATTTTACGATGCTACAAAAAATCCAGACAAGTTTTCGCATTTTTTTCGCAATATAAAAAGGTTATATGTTTATCTAAGATTGCTCGTATTTGATGAAGGCAAATTCTAAATATATACATTGTAGATTCCAGACCATCCAGAGATACGGATTGATTTGGGCATGAAGTACGCTTTAAAGAAAGCAGACAACATTAGATTTTAAATGTGTTTTATCTAGCGATCTAATCATGCGAATTGGTGAAGAAGGAACTAAATCTATTTTTCATTCCACAGGTAACATCGGAGGACATTACAATGTTAATGTAAGAAAGCTCGCAGGAAGCAACCTTTATCTCTACGATTGGCAGTAACATGGATTTACTACTGGATTTGGACATCAACACACACTGCACTGGGTGCAAGCATGGATAGCAGCTCAAGGGGTAAGTGTCTGTTACGATTTTATAATAACTACTAACCTACATGTGATAAACAAAAGTATAGAGACAACCTTGGTGACCAGGAACCGAAGGGAAGTTATTGATATGACGTTGGCAACGACTCTGATAACTCATAATATTCAAAACTGGCGAATCACTGAGGAGATTTGCTCTCATACATGTTGATTTTGAGGGCGTATTTACAATTCAAAGTAAAATTTATCTTGCTTTTTTTTAATCGGTATGAATTTGTATGTACAAATTTATACTAATGCCGTTGCCGTTCACGTTGAATTGCAAATGCCTCTTGATGCAGCCATGGAAAACCTAACTGTGTATAGAAATATAAAAAAAAGAGTCTGGGATCCATTTAGGAATACCTTACATTTCAATCTTATATATAATATATATATCGTACTAAAGAAATCATATATATATATATATATATTCCTCCTCGCCTCCATGGTTCAACAGAGAGTTGAGGGCTTTGAAGAACAAGAAGAACAAACTCTGGAAGGCCTTTCTCAGATCTGGAGATCCACTTGATCATCGGAAGTTTGTGGAGTGCTTTAATGAGTTCAAGAATACCCATCCGCTTTATAGAGTACATTGCCAGCGTTCGTGATAGCCTATACAGTGGTCCACGTGTTTTTTAAAAATTTGTCAACATTAAGAGGAAGGCAGACAATTACCTCACATCTTTGTCGTTTGATGGACGCTCTAGCTATGACGCATATGACATATGCAATATGTTTGCCACATTCTTCGAGGGTGCGTTTCTGTCCCCCAACTTTGAACCGGATATTAATCATTTTGCGCACATTGACTGGTAGTTACATGTGGCTGGCGTGTCTCCTTTTGTCCCTGATGACTTCACTTCGGGTCCTGATAGTGTGCTTCCTGCGGTGATTAAGTCTTGCTCCGATGCCTTGGTCGTTCCTTTTGTTTCCTAAACTATGAAAGAATTCTTTTATTGTGTCCACTCACAAAATAGGCAATAGGAGCAAAATTTCTAATTACAGACCGATAGCGAAATTACACTGCATACCCAAGTTGTTTGAGTCGATAATTCTCTCTCAGCTGTCTCTGTAATGTAAAGATATTCTTTCGTCCAGTCAGCATGGCTTTGTGTCAGGCAGTCTACTACAACGAATCTATTAGAGTTCACCTCTGGTTTTGGCAACAATCTACAAACTGATTGTATTTATATAGACTACAGTAAGAGCATTCGGTCATCTTGCTTAAACTGCGGAAACTTGGTTTTCCAACTTTATTCCTGAGACGGGTTCAGTCGTATCTGTCTGGTAGATCATATCAGGTGATTTTTCGTGGCCTTCAGTCTAGGGTTATAAAAGCCATTTCCGGGGTGCCTCAGGGTGGTCGCCTTGGTCCTCTTATATTTGTACTTCCTGTTGACGATATCGTTCATCTATTGAGACATTCTAATGTCTTAGTTTATGTCGACGATATGAAAATTTTCTCCTTCATCAATGATATCCATGACTGCGTGTCTCTTCAGGAGGATTTGGATATTTCTTAGATTTTATTCCTGGTGTGTACACAATAACTTGGAACTCAATATAAATAAGTGTGAGATAATATCGTTTTTTGGAAAGCGTGATACTATCAACTACACTTTTGATGCGTATGCAATTTATACAAAGCTTGATTTCGTTTCCCACGTTTTGCAGAAGTAGTTCTATGCATTGGTCTAGGGAGTTCTCTGAGCGTTAGGTCTTTTTGACACTATACAACTCGTTCGTTAAGCACTTCTTGAATATGCATCTCAGGTATGGAATCCTTTCTACACCGTGCATATCGACCGTGTCGAATTGGTTCAGCATAGGCCATTAGGTTTACGCTTCGGGATTTACCTTGGGCGACACTGTGATTCTTCCACCTTATCGTAGGCGACTTAATCTTATTGGCATGTTTTCGATGGAGGAGAGTCGGAATATGGCTGATATAGTTTTCATTCATCAGCTCTTGAGTGGTAATATTGATTCCGTGGAGCTTCGGAGTAAGGTTTCTTTTATGTGTAATGGCTGCTGCTTGAGAAGTGTCCCGTTTCTGCATATTAACTTCTCCAGATCTAACTATGGTAAGAATGAGCCTATTAACCGCATGTGTATGGCAGTTAACCGCATTGGGCAGCACTTTGACTTGGATGTGCCCAACGATGTAGGTCCTCGTATGGTTTTGTGACCCTTTGATTAGTATTTTTGGTTGTCCTTATTCCTTTGTTGGTTTGATCCTGTCATCAGTTGTTTACCTGCTAACATTATTAACTAATTTCCTTTTTATCTGTCCTATCTGTTTGGTTAACTTTTCTAACAATTACTTGTCTGTATGCTTGTCGGGAAGCCTAATCTTAACGCATTTCTTTGAAATGTGTGAACGCTTAATGCGGAGATATGTAAATGGTTCGTGGCTCCACGCTGTGAAGTGCACCTTCTGGGCTAGAAGGGAGACTCATTATATCGTACTTTTCACACAATTGAAAATGTTTTCTTTTCAAGCAATCAACCTTTTTCACAAGTACAATTCTTGTCAGTAGAATTGCCTCAAGCACTGGTACCCAGAAAAATCGCCGTGTACTGTGCGGGATTCGAACCCACGCCCACAGGGAAGAAACTCTGTGGACATGCGCCTCATCCCACTCGTCCACCGGCATGGGTTAGCAGAATTCATAGACGTGGAAGCGCCTTGAATAATGTCTTTCTTCAGAAAATAATCGAGATGTTGGAGAATCATGGAGTAAGTCCCATTATTGAATGAATTTCGCGAATGAAACTGAAATGTGTCGTTTGATGCAAAGTGCTATCCCATTCGTTGTTAACGTGACAAATGATTTCGGTCTCACCATTAAGCGCCATTGGTTAAAACAGATCACAGTCTTAGCCTGGTTATATACCAGCGTCAGTCAACCCAGTAATACCATTGGAGTAGCTCCAATCTGTGTGGTGCAAAGCTCTGGAGATAGAATGCAACCGAAAGATCTTAGAGAGAGCGCTATGTCTACTCGGTATATCAGCGGTACTCAGCTCGGCTCGTATAGGAGCACTAAAAGTTATTTTATACTTTTTTGGATGCGTGTAGGCTTGCCTGTTCCCCATGAGTATATTATTGCGCAACCGCGGCTCTCGTTTTTGACACTGACAACAACCACCTGTATGACGACATGATTACCTTAAGATTCCACCGGGGCACAATTGGGAACCTCAGATGCCTTCGGAACCCGCATCCTGAGGAGCTAAAAGTTGCGATCTGTATAGACAGCGAGGCGGGTATTAAAGCCTTGAAGAAATCCTTTGTTACTTTGTTGTAGCTAGTAAAGAACTACAAACGCGTTCTTAACGATCTGTCGTTAAATAATGACTTAATTACTTTATGAGCGCCAGGCCACAGTGACATATACGACAATGAGAAGGCAGACGAATTGGCGCGAGAACGGACTTGGCTCCAACTATCTCGCACTGGAATAACCTCTAAAAGTTTACTAGCGCGTATTGAAGTCTGAGCGAACAACCAACATCACCAATTGTGGGAGAACAACTCAGGAACTGTGGAGCCCACCAAACGTCAGGTCAACATTAAAACTTCTCAGATTAAATAAACCATCATTAAGATTCCTGGTTTCCAGTCTGAAGGAATATAACTTTCTGAGTGCACACCAACGGCCGATCTGCCGCTCAAACGACGCCGACTGCAGGATGTGTCGCGACGACGACTGCAGGAGACGGAGATAGCAACACACTGTCCGTCACTTTCGGTAAAAAGATTTAGACACTCGGGGCACCACCTCCTTAATGGAATCCACCTAGCAGGCGAAAAGGGGTAGACGCGATTCTTGGGTTTTACCCGGTCGACCTGGTGGAAGTGGAGCTAACACTCACCAGCCCAGATAAGGGTACTGGGCGGTTGGAATTCCCATATGAAACCATTCCTAAGAAGCGCATAGTATATATCAAGGCCAATAATTAGATCATAATGGACCGTTTTGGGGGTTGACAACAGTTTGGAAAGAACCGA
>QYTT01093097.1:68261-86152 GCA_006980735.1 Dasypogon diadema
AACCGCGGCTCTCGTTTTTGACACTGACAACAACCACCTGTATGACGACATGATTACCTTAAGATTCCACCGGGGCACAATTGGGAACCTCAGATGCCTTCGGAACCCGCATCCTGAGGAGCTAAAAGTTGCGATCTGTATAGACAGCCAGGCGGATAATAAAGCCTTGAAGAAATCCTTTGTTACCTGTAAGCTAGTAAAGAACTACAAACGCGTTTTTAACGATCTGTCGTTAAATAATGACTTAATTACTTTATGAGCGTCAGGCCACAGTGACATATACGACAATGAAAAGGCAGATGAATTGCCGTGGGAACGAACTTGGCTCCAACTCTCTCGCACTGGAATAACCTCTAAAAGTTGACAGACTTCAATACGGTCTGAGCGAACAACCAACATCACCAACTGTGGGAGAACAACTCAGGAACTGTGAAGCCAACCAAACGTCAGGTCAACATTAAAACTTCTCAGATTAAATAAACCATCATTAAGATTCCTGGTTTCCAGTCTGAAGGAATATAACTTTCTGAGTGCACACCATCGGGGGATCTGCCGCTCAAACGACGCCGACTGCAGGATGTGTCGTGAGGAGACGGAGATAGCAACACATTGTCCGTCACTTTCGGTAAAAAGATTTAGGCACTCGGGGCACCACCTCCTTAATAGAATGCAGCTAGCAGGCGAAAAGGGGTAGAAGCGCATCTTGGGTTTTACCCGGTCGACCTGGTGGAAGTGGAGCTAACACTCACCAGCCCAGATAAGGGTACTGGGCGGTTGGAATTCCCATATGAAACCATTCCTAAGAAGCGCATAGTATATATCAAGGCCAATAATTAGATCATAATGGACCGTTTTGGGGGTTGACAACAGTTTGGAAAGAACCGATATATAACTTTCAATCGAGAATTTCGTATGAAGATTTGTTCTGCTGAGTCTTTAAAAATACTCGTGAGCATTTTTCTATATCCTTGTAGAGGAAGAGTTTTGGCTTTATGTACGGGAACATGCTCGTGCTGAGAACATTCGCGACTAATGTTTCTTATCAAATTTGGGTTCAGTCTGGATTGGGGAGTAGGAATTCCGCAGAACACCTCAGTTGGCATGGCATTGATGTCTTCTATAATCTAAAGAGTAGCCCCATTAAACTGTTGGTAAAACTGCTGTCCATTTTACTTGGGTGTTGCATTTGATGGCAGCTTTTAAGTTTCTATGAAACCTTTCGATAAGACCTTTTGAAACTGGGTGATATGCCAATTGCCTTCCCTGGTTGTTTGTGACGGTCTTGGGTACGTCAAACCTCATTGCCCATCCATCGTAGAACGGTTTAGCCACAGTCTCTGCTGTTATGTCGATTAAGAGAAATATCTGTGCCCGCTGACTGAAGCGATCGATACAAGTGAGGTAGAATCTGTACCAATCATATGACGGAAGCGGTCCTACGACGTACATACATATGAATATATCGGAAACGGTCTGAAGAGGAAAGGTAAACCCCAATGGGGTTTTTGTTATTGCGATGGATTTTAGATTTTGGGCAGACCACTCTATAGTTCTGTAATCCCTCTCAATGGATGGCCACAAGGATCTCAATTTCATCATCTTTGCGGATGCCTTTATCCAGGGGTGTGACAAAGTATGAATTTTGTCGAATTTTTGTTTTGTAACGGTGT
The DNA here is from genome assembly GCA_006980735.1 of Dasypogon diadema. Classification (NCBI taxonomy): domain Eukaryota; kingdom Metazoa; phylum Arthropoda; class Insecta; order Diptera; family Asilidae; genus Dasypogon; species Dasypogon diadema. The sequence goes on from QYTT01093097.1 coordinate 69,932, forward strand.
GAGGGGCGGATTGAATCTGCAGAAACATCGCAATATATGTTAGCGGTGTCGTTTAAGCAATTTACCTTGTTTAGTTGCAAACTTGTTTTCGTGATGGTAATATTTGCTATAGATTTTCATCCCTCTGTTGCTGTTCAGCGAAATCTTTGCTATACAGGACCTCTGGTGTTGCGATTTCATCGATCCGAGATAGTGCATCTATACCACCACATTATCTTTACTACTTTACAATATGGCGAATATCTCTAGTAAATTGACGTATAAAGTCTAGCTGCCTCACTTCCCGCGGAGAAGCCTTTTCTGATTTCTATTGGAGGGTGACTAGAGATCCAGAGTGTGAAGTTTCTTCCCTCTAGGAAACATCAAGCTTTCTCTGTATGTTGTTATTTTTATTTTGTTTGGGACGTATGATTAAAATCCTAATGGTCTGAGGTGATCTTTACCGTATTGTTTTTTGGAACGACCAAAATGTCGCCTCCAGTGTCAACTAAGAATTTTATTTTGGATAGTGGATCATACACTAAAAGGTGACTTCGTAATGGACTCATAAAAAATAATAATTTTGCTGCGCATTTTGAGGGAGGAGTTGTAACCAAAATGACTTAAAAAATCATCTGTCACCTTGTTTGCTGCAAACTGTTTCAACCCTTAGGAGTTTAAACGGTTTTTATTGTCACTTGTTATTCGCGTGTAGTGGTAATTGCCATAATGGATCTTGACAGCAAGAGTCCTAAGTTTGATTGTAGCTGCAACGATTTGAAAATCTTTCAGTTTGAAATTAGAGGATTGGATAGCCCCCAAGGTATGAATTCGGTTTTGTAAGAAGAGGCATAGAGCTTTGAAGGTAGAAGGTTTCGTATTGAAACTTATGGAATCTTTTCAATCTTTAAAAGCGCAGCTATCAAGTTCTTGCAAATAAATGAATATGAGCCAGTTGTTCCACTGTTTAGCAGAATGTTGCCAGTTCAATAGCTGGGAACATGTTTCACCCAAGAATATATTTGTATTATGTACTATGGTATCGCTGAATGGAGTGGATCATGAATTTCACCGACGTCCACGTATGGTTAAGGCTTTTTTGTCGATAACAAACTAATCACTAGAAGCTATTAGATGTTGCAACTATTGAGTCGTTCGGAATCCACACTATAACCAACGTTTTCTCTACAAAAAAAATCTACGCCTCCAACAATCTTCATCTTTTCGTTTTTCAGACAAAAAGAAGTTTCTAGAAAAATTTTTGGCTAGTACTATGGTGTCATTCTCCCTAGACTCTAAGCCCGGTATCTTAGGTGTTCACTGGGCTCCCAAACTCTTGAATATCATCCGAAATTCTTTCCAACTTTCCGTTGCAATCTCATTCAACTAAAGCATGACTGCACTAGCCAAAGTTGTTTGTTTTATAGGACAGAAGTAAGACAAATGAGCGCCTCTAGGGTAGATTTAGCTCCAGAAATACCCGAAAAAATCAACCTTTAGAGTTTTCTTGGTGTTGCAAGAATGACCACCGACCTGAACATTGTTGTGTACACCCAGAGAGATCTATATTGTAGCCTTGGTTATTGTTTTTGAGATAGGCATACTCCAGCATTCCTCAGAACCGCATGCATGATGCCTACCAATTTTCAAAGGCTCAAGAACCTATTCGCACTTCATTAGTTTTGTGAATTAATCCGTCCTACAATCTACCAGAAAAGTGACGATAGTATTGTGGCGGAACGTGGCCCACACTTTGTCGTGTGGCTTCCGTCACATATAATAGGCTTTGACCTTTTTAAAAATATTTTCGTATGTAAATTGTTTTTCAGTTTCGTTTTCTTTTCCTGCCGACGAGGAGCTCCTGCTTCTAAATTTCAGTTGTAAAGTTTTTAGGATAATAAAGTTTTAACTAATTTCTCACATGGAGTTTATTAAATTATTTCGCTTTCCATAGTATCTTACGTTGTGTTGCAGCCACGATATGAACGTTTCTCGTGTTAAGCTTGAGCCATTTAGACGAAGCCGTAGTTTTAGTGGTTCGACGAAATGTTTTCAAACGCTGGGCAAATTATGGCAATAAAATCTTAATAATACTACCGTGCTTTGAACATTTAGGTAGGAAACTATCTCAAAGTCATGCAGATTGGTAGGCCTGCCCGTTTGCCTTAAACCAGTTGAAGGGCTTTACGGGCAACCGTACAATCTCTCTACTTAACCCCCTACAGAAATATCTGCGTGCAGACTCATCTGCTAAAGGGAGTTTCAAGTGACTCGAAGAAAATTATAATTTAGCTACAATCATCGCACTTTAGTTTACAAATCGATTGCTCTACTGATTTGTCCCATTTGATTTTTTGATTAACCTTCTGGTGGAAATTTATTTTCACAAAGTTGTTCAAGCTACCGGTCCGACTATATCTGCACCGAAAAGAATTTGTCGTCCGTAAACAGGAGTTTGTTGACGAAAGGCATAATAAAGCACTTTCACGACGTTCATTTCCTCTCTGGTATCGGAATCTTTTTTAAAATAAATATTTACCTTCGTCAGAGTGAGTGGTTAAACCCATTACAGCTTCCTCAAGCACAACAGGAGTATATAACCCTTTCTTCTAATTTTCCTCCTAAGCTTCTTTAATTAAACGAATCATTGAAATTGGTCAAATACTTTTTGGGATTCAAGTGGAAAAAGGAGGCTAGGACCTGCAGCTCGTCCACCATCACATACACAAACTTTTGGTTCGTCGCACAACACCCCACCTGTATATGAAGTCGAACAGAACATCCAATTTCTGTGTAAAAGTATCCTGGGATTGGGAAAGTTTTTAAGGAAATATACCAGAATGCTGTCAACTTCATTATATCAATTCCGGGGATATGTGACGATCGCCAAGAACGTCCTTCTTATGACTTTTCTACTCCAATTTTGAGCTTTCTTTGCACTCATTACTGGAGCAAAGGATTATCCAAGTTTCCTGTGGATTCGAGCCAAATGTGATGTGGTCCTTTTCATTTTTATAATTTCTTTCACTGTAGTTCTTGCTCATCTTCCGAAACATATGCTAAAATTTGCGGGCCACGTTTCCGTACCTTCTCCGCTCAAGCTCTGTTCGAAGCGAAATTCTGCATTCAGGCATTTAAGAATCCTGCGTCCAGCACTTCAATTATTTTCACTGTGTTGACAATCCTTAAAGGCAAGGATTCGACTTAATTTTCATGCAAAAAGTCATAAGTTTTGACGAGCACTTGCCCAAATTGCGGATAAAGTCGCCTATTAAAACAGCATTCTCCGGAAGTAGACGGCCTGGGACTGGATGTTTTGATTAAAACAACCGACACAGTGCATGTACCGAACGAAATTCTCAATTCTGAATTAGTTCAACTTTGCTTGCCAATTTTTGCTCTAATTTTCAAATTAAAAAATAACAAACACAACAGGAAGGGGCAGGACAGGAAGGCATTCGACCTATTCTGTGTCACTGTGATAATGCCGGAAGAGGCGCTCCCCCGCCCCGCATACCCCAGCTGATTTAATGTGTTGTGGGTTTTGAGCCGTTTCCTATTTTTTTCCATCTGGACACATGCCAAGTGGATTTGCAACGAAGGAAAATTTCATCGCTGCTGTCAAACTTAAGTTGGCTGGGAAAGGAAGTTGGGAAACTTTTCTCGATTTTTTTTCTTTAGAGTTTTTTTATATTAAATTTTCTTTGTCCAACAGTTCGGCAAGTGTATCATGTTTCGGACACGTAGTGAATGCCCAGAGCGGCGCTGACTTTTTCTGCTTTTAATTGGCCGTAATTGCTCCGCACACAAAACTTTTTCGTGTGATTCATTTAACGCATAAAAATTCATCCGATCCCAAGAACCACTCGAAATGGTTTTAAAATTTCACAGTCATATACACAGTCAGCTGGAGAGCAGTCCACTTATGCAGAATATTTAATGAGCCGGAGACACTTGAAGATACTTGAGTATTATAGATTAAAATATAGACGGCAGAGCATTTCCGCAATTGACTTTTTCGTGCAGTCAGTGCACGTATTTACCGGCGTTTTGTCGCGTTTAATGTTAGCAGAAAAAGTGCACTTACATTTAATTGGTATGAAATATAGATTTCATAAAATTACAGAATGAAAATGATAACTTTGTATGATAAAATAGGTTGAAAAATTAATGGAAAGCAACCTGGGGCGGGTAATCAGAAGGTTAAGGGTTTAATTCCTGGGGACAGTGTTCTTCTATTTGGTAGTCTGGACAAGGAGTAGTACATAAAGTTTTTCAACTGACTGACTTGGAGGAGAACTTGGAGGAGCTCTATGTGGAAACTTAGAAGAGCTATAATTTGTTTGTCAGGTTATGCAAGAAAAAGGCTTTATATCTAGATAAACACAGTCGTATTTTAGGAATAAGCAAAACTTCTTCAAGCTTTTTAAAAATGAATCAACGGTTAGGATCGACCCTTTCTGACAATCCAATAAATCTTTAACCGAAACGAAAGAGAGGGCCATAGACGAAGCATCTCAGAACAAACCCACACTAGATATTTATTCCATTTATATGATAACTCGATCCGGAATGGTTCTATGGTACTATAAACGGTACGCCAAGCTGGATTGAAATTTCCAATCCAAATTTTTTCATTCCTGTTTTACAACTGAAACGGAAATATCAAATAGGATTGGAAAAACATATAAACACTTTCAATCCACATTGAGAATTAGAATCTTTTTATTTCTCCTTCGTGGATATGCAGTTTTATTTGAATTCAGTATCACTGCAGCATCAAATCAATCAAAATTTCATTCCGGAATGAATTATCATATAAACGAGGTAATTGATACCAAAATATTGCTTCAACAAAATATAATCCTCTCCCTTAAACTCAAAATATGGTACTGAATTCAAATTTCTTTCCTTTAAACATATTTTTTTTTTTACTTTTTTACTTTTTTTTCCTGCACAGGGCGCGATGACATATCTAGGGTGTCTCAACTCTACTGACGAGAATTGTCAGTAATTCATGCCACAGTATTACAAGCACAATAATTTCATGCCAAAAATTGTGACTCACTTGCAACATTTGTCAGGTTCACATTTTCTAACCTCCTCTTCTCTAAATTCCCTCCGCCCAAGCTGTGCTGTGTGCACCATAGGGTTGTCCCCTGACCCTGAGCTTAGGGAATACTTTAAAAAAGAGAGTAGATAGATATAAGATCTGTATGGTTAAAAATCTGGAAACAAATGTCAAACGAAGAATTACCTTTGGTGGTAGGGATTTCAAACGTACGCTTTTCTGACTGTTTCCAGCAGCATTTTGCATGTCTCACGACCTCATTCGATTAATTGTCCCTGTTATCACTTTTCGCTCATTTAAATGCTTTTTGTTATTGCTATTTCATTACTCTAGGTACAATTTAAATATAATTATTTCCCTACCTCTCAGAATGTAAGCAGAACACATCACATAACCTCTTTTATATCAGCTGATAGCTGCCAGTTTTCTGCCAGATTCCACTCATTTTAAAAAGCAAGATCAGAAAACTTGCAAATCTGGCAGGAGGGGAAACTGATAGCTTCTGCCAGAAAATTTCAAACATACGGATTTTGGACTAAAGCTGGTTGCTTTTTCAAACATATAGGCCTACACCTACTGTTTTATATATTCATCTCTTTCATACTGTAAATTTTATTTGATATTTTCCAGCGAAGTGGAACCCTAGAACTACTGAGAAAAATTTTTTATTTTGCTAAATAAAAGTTTTTTTTGAATGATTTTAGTAATTTAAATTGTGTGTCGAAATTTTTAAAATATATTTCTATTAAGAATCGACGTAATTAAATACTTTTCTTGATTTTATATGAAAGGCATTCTTGTTTAATATGCTTTCATCCACTGCCTACAAATTGTTTTAATTTTGAAATTTCATAATCCGTCCATTTATGTTAAAACATCAGTGGAGAGGGCTTATATGTTTCTATTTTTCAAGCGTCTGCAGACGAAATCGTCGAAGGAAGCTTTAATCATTTTCCAGCACTTTCGATTTTTTTCACGTTGTTTTTCAGTCTTTAATTGGATGATGTTATTCTTAATTCTTTATTGCCGACAGCTGGTCGACTGGGAACAATATACGATCAAAATTTAGCAGCATAACTTCGAAAGAGCTTATTCAGTCAAAAAGGGGGGAGGGTTAATTTGAGTACTTGTTGTAGATTAAGAATCGTGCATTCGCTATCTATTAATACGAAAAAAAGAAAATAATTTCGAAATACAACAATATTTGTCTTCTTTAGTCATTAAGTGGAGCAGATGTTAAAATAATCACTTTGAAAAACAAACTAGTTACTTTTTTAGACCGATCTATCTGGAAAAGGGTAACAGCAAAGTTTGTTGAGTGGAAACATCTATATATGAATGAATTTGATATAAAAATAAAGCGTAATCAACTGCCTGCAAAACAGGACTCATTAGGTTTCCATACCTTCAATAGTTTCGAAGTTTTACTCGCAGGGATCAATCTGGACACAATTTCTTTAAGACATCACATCTCAGCGGGTACAATAGTTTCTTCCATACAATTTTTTTCTCAGAATGAGCCTAATTTAATTTCGGGCAGAAGCTGTGTGCGATAAGGTGAAGGAAAATACACAGTGTGGGCGGTAGGAGTAGGATTTCGTTTATAAATTGCTTACTGTGCATCCTATCAAAGATATAAGGGTGTTAGTGGTTGGAGATCTAATATAATTAAAACGGAATATTAATTCTCTATCCACTGGCATCCCAATAACCTTGATAGAGTGCATAACACAAAAGTTATGAGTACTAAATGCAAAACGAACCCAATAACAAAAATTAAATGGTATGCCTGGGTAATATGATCTAAAAATAAATTGTAGTACAAAGGGTATCTCATTGGGGCCTTTACGCAATCCACCAAAATCCAGTCAAACAAGACCAACAAAATTGAGACCAAGAAGAACCTCAAGAAATCAGGTACGTGTTTTATGTCTCACCAACCAACGATTCTAAAGAAAGCCACATCAAACAGAACTCCGCTTACATTGGAAAAGCAATTTTTCCCCATTTCAAAATATTTAGAGCCGACTTCTTACTTCGCTAACCCACACCAAATTACATCATCTTTTTAATACGTTTTTATTAGCTTCACTTGTAACTATGTAAGAAAATCTTGTAAGTTAAATTTCACCCACTTCCTGGTTTCCGATTGAGCTGAAATTATGCATATATGGTACGTTTAATTTGGATGCATGGTTAGCTAAGTGACGTCATTCTAAATCCAATATGGCGGACTAGTTATTTTTTATGCACTCCCATGATATGGGTATCAAATGAAAGGGTTTGCTCAGAAGAATACAAAAAATAAAATGACGTCACTCTAAACTTAATGTGGCGGACGCCCCAAGATGGCGGAGAAATTTTTCTTATCTATAACGAAATGGAAGGTAAAATGCATGAAGAGGAGTTTGATGATGGAACCAAGAAGCAGAAAGTGCTAAAGTTCATTTAATGCTGTGAACTATGAGATCCCACCCAAGCCAAGGTGAGAAACGTACTGAGGGCTGAATGGTATGAGGGTGGTAAAAATTCTCATATCTCAAGCGTCACCTCAGGACACCGGACGCATCTCTGTTGTAGTTAGCCTTGCCCCCTTACTCGGTCGACTGGGGGGATCGACTGTTAAATTGTCTGCTACTCGTAGGAGTAAAATGAATACAAACAAAATAAAAAAAAATTAAACCATTGAAAACAGCAACGCAAAGAAAATGATGATTAGAAAAGGAAAAACAAAAGCGAAATTGAGTGAGCCAGACTGAAAAAGAAAAGAAATACAGTCAAATCTGTACATAAGGCAGTATAGAGCTATGACAAGACCCATAGGCAAAATTGTCTGTCTGCAAAAGAATTTCTTCTCCCCAGGCGAAGCATTAACTTTAGCAATAGTTCATGTTTGTAGCTAGGAATCAATGGAGTTAAAAAATCCGGGACTATTGATAGCTCTACCACAGACTTTCGAGATCCTCTATTCATGCCCAACGAACTTTTGCAGTCCTCTCTTCGTTTACCCCTATCAGATTTTTTGTCGGCCACACGAGAAGTGGAAGAGAGTTTCGGTATTCTCTTCTCCCCGTTTAATTTTTTAAGAACAGGCGTATTCCGTAGACTATGTATCTATAGCACTAAGTGTCTTGCCCACAAGACTGCTGGCCCTTCTTCTCTCACATAACTGAATTCCAATCAGGACTTTTTGCTTTTTCCTTTCAGTTTAAGGACCCCACGAAGGACGACTTTTGAGCCCGATGATTGACTATCTGGTCCAGGGGTACGCACCCTCTGTAGATAGATACCTTTATTAATTCAAATTCATTTATTTGTAACAGCTGCACTAGTACGATTACATCTTACAAATAAGTGCAGGAATTGGTAGATCATTCCATAGTCTAATAGATCAAACGAAGAATTGTTGCTCAGTCACACGAAAGCGACATATAGGCCTAGTCAATATGAAAGTACGGCCAAATGATACGTAGGATAGCTTAACATAGGCTTTTTTGTCGTAATAATTCTATTGAGGAAAAAAAGAGAAAATTGAGGTAAGCAAGAATGTCCCATCATAAGGACAGACATGATCAAAACGTCTTAGTCCATACATACAACGGACAGCAGAGTTAAAGGCAACAATAAGCCTTCGCGAGTATGCCGAATCCAGCTTGCAAAATAATTTACAGCAGATATGTACATTTGTGTATCATCAGTCCCGAAGGATAAGAGGGAGGTCGTTAATAGAAATTGAGAATAATAGGGGTCCAAGAATATATCCTTGAGGTACACCACTTGAGACATGCAAAAAACTAAACATTTCAACACCACCTTTTATTGACGTTAGGTACGATAGCACCATGTTAACTTAAATATTGACTCGGAAAGCTCAAAATACTTAACGAGTCTACTAATCAACAGCTTATGATAAATTTTATCAAATGCCTTTGAAAAATCAAGGAGAACATCATAATTTAATTCAACTTACTTTGCTTTCATCTCTCACTATCGGTTTAAATAATTTCACCACTCCCACCGTTAATTGAACACAAGTGAATTTCACTTCAAAATTTAATTCCTATCATCAAATAAGATGTGATAGATAATTTTATCAATTCTTGTTGAGATTTGTTTCCTTATTCCATTTTGCCCCGAACTCTTAATATAAATTCCTACAGACGACGACATCAGTTTCAAAAAGGGTAGGGCAAAAAACTATATTTAATAGGATCCATCTATTACCTAGCGGCAAAAATGCCATAGAGTTCGAAGTTACGTGAAATTCATGAATTTTGTTTCGCACCCTTATTAGATACAACAAAAATACATTTTATCATGCATTGTACGAAATTATCAACGTGAAAACACACACCTGTAAAAGCGTCTTAAAGAAACTGCAGAAAAGCGCCATCAAATGCCATCTGTAAAAACAGATTTCTAGAACTCGATTCTTCTGAGATTCTACTTAAAAATAACTTCAAACCATTCATCAGGGGTAAGTACAACACTACCAGCTTAAAAATGTGCCTCTGGAGATCTGGGGCTACCCTACACATAGAAGTTAGTGGTGGCTGAAACAATGTAAAAAGGGTTCGATATTATAATAATTCCGGGTTTAATGTCGTTTCAAAGTGTTATCTATGTAGAAACTTAACATTTCCTACACCCACGTTGAATTATGTAGGAATGTGTAAATGGGCACACATTTATCCTAAATTCCTCCTTAATTTGTCTCTGGGGTGCTGCGATTCAATCGAACTCCATTTGCATCTCTTCCCGGATAGCTTGTACAATGTACAATGCACAGCTCTGGTGTACCGCAGTCCAGTGGGTATTTGAAATGCAAAACACTGTGTAAGCTCTTAATGGGATCCAGTCGAGAGGAGCAATAATTAGATAATTCCAGGCGAGGGTGAACTTTGTCGCCGGGTAAGAATAGTTCAAAAACTGGGGAGCAAGAAAGCAATAAAAATTGATCCTGATCCCAGTTATTGCATATTTCTTGTTTATAAATTCAGTCCGGATTGCGATTTTATGCATGCATGTGGGGCAACCAGATGCAGGTTGTGCACATGTATCCCAACTCCCAACTCCAAACATTTATCTCAGATCATCTGAGATTTGAGAACAACCCTCCTCAGTGCAAGCTTTCTGGGGAGCAGCACCAGATAAATATTCATTTACCAGAATCATGAATAAATTTTTCACGGTTTATTGTGATTTACTAGTTATCCTATATTGAAGATTTCCATGGGTGGGGCCGGGAGCATCCAAGACGAGAACTCTGGCCAGGGCAAATTTGTTCTTGTAAACTGTTATGCATGTTTACAGAAGATACGGGGCCGTACATGAAATAAATCGGAGGTCAATGCGAGGATTTTGCAACCTTTTCCGTATTAAATTGAATAATAATTAATGGGAAAGGGTTGATCGCCATCCTTGGGGGAGATAAACAAGTGGAGTGAATTAAAAGCTAAAGATAAGCAGCGGTTGTTTGCTGAAATGGAAAAAGAGGAAAATGTAAAGGAGCTAATATGAAGTTATGTGGCTTGCGGTGGCTCAACATAAACGTATGGATTTGCACATATTCTTTATGAGGGAGGGAGGACACTTTGTTTTCATTTCTTAGGATGAATTTTTACTGAGACAATCCAATTCATTTCTGTGCCATTTTTCCAGTAGCTTCTACAACTTTTTGCTATGATTTATATAGTTATGATTAAAATCATGTGAAATTTTGTATCGGCAAACAGAAGTCATCGCAAGAGATATTTATTGAGGCACAACGAATTGTATAAGGAATGTGAAAAACAAAATTAAACGACGTCGGTGAAAGGAAAATGTTAATCTATGTGCTCTAGAAATAGGAAAAAGTATGGCTGGAACCCTATTGTATTATAAGGCGCTTGACAGGTTCATGAATATTGGATAGAAAAAGTCACGATTCCGCCAAACTTTCAAAGAATTCTAAATTTCTTGTGAATAATGCGAATATTGACGGTAAAGTTTGTGTAATAATCATCCGAAATGATAAAATTTTTGTAGTCCATGTTCGCAGTACGAGCTACGAATAAACAAACAGCTTTCCAATTCTTCTTGGAATTTCGCTGAATAAAAATAGCAATGAAAATATTGAAGGACGTTTTGATATCTTCCACACACAATGCCAGTCTAACTTTGGCTCCATCAAACGACAGAAATTCTGCTGCCGTTTACTTCCCTATAACAGAGCCACCATACGTCTACAGTTTCAGTTATTTTTATGTTAGTTTACTTAGTTTACTTATACATGGTCCTTTTTTTTTAATTGGGTGTGGGATCGCGCGAATCCCTTGAACTGAGGCCACTAGTAGGCCCATTGCTTCTCCACCCGAGAAGTTAAGAGTGCGGGACAGATGTTGTCAGCAATCCAACCACCCGGTCGACTTTGTAAAAGCCAGTATATACTCCCACCCCCTTTCGCCTGCCTGACGCAGTTCGTCAAGGAAGTAATGTCCCAGGTGCCTGAATCTTTTCGTCGAGACTGACGGACAATGGCACAAGAAATGCGTCACTGTTTCCGCCTCCTCCCCGCAGAACCTGCAGTCGGGATCGCCTGAGCGACCGATCCTGTGTTGGTGTGCCCTTAGAAAACTGTGCTACTTTTGAATCTAATCTCAAAGCCCCGAGTTCATGCACCTTTTATCACCCAATATGCCGGAAAAGGTTTAGCGACTCCTGTGCGAAATTGGAGAATCATTTAATCAAGCCCACCATCAACCTAGCAAAACATTTTGTCTCTTTCAACGTATCTATACCTTGTCGCGATCGGGGAGCTTGTTTATCTGCCAGTATAGAGTCTTTCATGCCGTTATTATTGAAAGATCAAACTAAGATAGATACAGAAATAAGGAAATGAATAAAGCCATGGATACACGTAACCCAGGTGATAAATCAGCTAAATCGAGAAATTGACTCTTTGCAAAGGTCACCCCTTGCAACGACAGCGGGCGAACTGACACGACTTGAGCTGAGAGACGCGTCTAACTTTCAAGGCCAGATGGGCAGTGCGGCGCCAAAAGTTACTAAGAGGTTAGCCGAACCCATTCATAAAAAACGAGAGGAAGGATAGAGGAGAGGCTGATCAGCATCTACAGATTTGCCAATTCAGTATCCATCACTGAAGGGAGGTGCTACTGCAGAAACTCTGGATCTACAAAAGTGGATCAAGTTATTAGGATTAAGTCGAGAAACAAAAATATTTTAGGCTGCTGTGCTACGTGGTGTATTTGCTTGCAGTATCCGAACTATCCATGAGCCCTGTGGCATCAAGCTCACCATGGAGTGGGAGAGTTAGTTGTGAGTCCAGGTCGATGAAGTCGTAAATATAAATAATAATAATAAATAGCGTTTAATTGCTTTGTTCCCGAGTTAGTAGGAGTAGAACCATCCACACTAGCCTTGGCAGAATTCGCTTCAAACAGTGGATAAGTCTCAAAAGACTCATCAGAATTACAGACAACCCACGTTGAAATAGATCCAGTTGAAGTGCGCATAGCCCTATAGTGTGTAATTCAGAAGACAAGGGAATAATTATTTCGGAGTTGCTACTAACTTTCGATGTCCATGATCCTAACTTAATCCTAAGATGCTTAATGCTGTACCTAAAATCATCTGAGACAAGCATAGCCACGCTGGAAAAAGCGGATTGCCGAAAAGATAGCATTTACACTTCAAACGCAACCATTTCAAAGATATCTGCAACCAAATCAAAATCAGCAGCAACCAATCCAAAATCAAGACACTCCTTTTCAAAAACAAGAGCAAATAAATCAAAATCAATGTCAACTCTTTCAAAAAATTGACAACTTTTTTTAAAACTTCAATTACAACCATCTTAACCTGCAGGAATCATAAAAAGTGGTCCGCATTTTCGATTTCGAAATTCTTCTGCAATAACATCGATTTCTATCAAAAACTACTTCCCGTCCGTCTTCATTGACATTCTACTCAGTCGCTACCAAATTCTAAACAAAGGTGGCGTTTCCGATTGTGAATTGTTCCCAGGTTTCCAGAACTCCATCCAGCACATACAAGAATCTGGAATATCGCCAAACATTTCCAAGGAGATCCACAAAAACAAAACTCGCACCAAAAAAGTAGGGAGAGTGCTGGAAAGTACCAAACCAACCACTTCCAGAGGAGAAACCCACTTCCCTGTACTATACACAAACCCACACAAACACAGCACCACATGGGATGTTCCACCTTCCAAATCCAATCCTGTGTTGACTGGAACGGGATACGGGAACGGGAACCTGGCAATCGCACCATGCGCAGCGCAGGCTCATCCACTGCTTTCACTCATCATGCACGTAGCGCCAGCAGAAGAGCACTACTTCGTGCTACACCCTCACTACCCTGCTTTCGGTAATTCTGTTTGAGCATGGAAATATTTACCCACATGACACGAACCATTTCATCATCCTGACCATGAACAAATGGTGCGATTTCTTGACTTTTCCTCCAGCGTTTGTCGTTTGCCTAGGTAAATTACCAGAAACAAAAATCCTGTCAGGGTGCTGGTGCTGCTGTCTCGAGCACTACAATATCTGGCGGTGGTTATAATTTCCTCGTCAAATATTTAGGGAATTCATTTGAGATATGAATCGACATGTGGCCCAGTAGGACGGGTAAAGGGGCACAGTAAAGAAAATAATCTGAACGTGGCCGTTGAAGGGTGCTCTCGTGGGGCTCGACAAGCTTGTTAGCCCTTCTTACGCCATCACAAGACCTAATCTTCTAGTCTTCGACACTTAAGCCCAATGGAGAAAGACATTTGCCGGGGCGCAAGATCTTTCACTTACTTCCGGTGTAATTTGGGATAATTTGGCTCTTATTGAATTGAGCTCATATGGCTGAAATCCGATATTTTGTAGCGAGCAGCTGCACTGCTAATAAACTTGTGATGCGGATTGAAATAGATTTTAGCGCTATTTGCTTTATTGCAGAGCCTGGGAAACGCGATATTTATGGAGTTATGATTGACTCGAACATTTGTGTTTTATGGATGCCACGATGGTGCGCTTTTTAATTCCTTTTGAAAGGGGAACCTTACGGGTTCCAATTCTACAGAGAAATGCACTTGTGGGTATTACGGAATAGGTCCGCATCCGCAAGCAATTTTATTAGAAAATTTTAAGCAGGAATTTTCACAGTTCAGTTAAAATCTTTACGACTAAAGTTGTAAAATCTCCTAAACCTCGTCGGAGTGTTACGCAACTATTTTTGGATGAGAAAAGCTGCAATATATATATCGATGTCTATGACAAAATGATATTACCATATTCGAAGGGGAAATTCATATCACTTTGGTAAAAGAGAACCTGATTTGGGAAAACCGGAGGCATAAAGAATGGATGGTTTTGAAGACATCGACTTCGACCACATTAAAGAAACCTGGCTTTTATCAGGGGAGGGCTCTAGGATTTGGAAAGTATGCTACTACATGATGTTTGTCTTAGGAGCAGGCCATTTCGTAGATTAAATCAACAAATGAAAAGCGCTAATCAAAGCTAATCTCTGTTGCTGCTGATCTCATTCCATTGCTACAGTTGACCTTAAAATAACTGGCGGAGACGATCCTGCGTGGGAGTATATACTCTTTTCCAAACCTCCCAGGATAGGTTCAACGGTAAATTTAAGGGAGGGTTTCACTTTTGAGACCCAAAATGACCATGACTTTACTATTTTTTTTTTTAATTTAAAAATATGACATTTGTTTTCGCGATACACTTTGGAAACGGTTTTACTAATATGACTACTCCAAAATAAAGTACTATCAATGGACATACCTAGACCCATAACCTCCTGCATATATTCTATTGGAGTTTTATTCAAATTTAAAGAGACTTCAGTGATACAATTAAAAAGGATAATTTTTCTATATTTGTCTTGGTTCTTGAGCTTAAGGGTCCTGTGGGGCCCTCCAACATAAGGCGCCTAGGCCTCGAAGGCCGGCCAACCCAAGGGTGCTAGGGGAACAGAAGGGTCCACACCTAAACATAAAAGTTCAGAAGACCTCCCGATTGAGAGATCCTCAAACGAAGCTAGCTTGGTCGATTGGGCCTAGCTAGCAACAAACAATGAAACAAAACTACACAAGCACAAAAAGACAACGGCTTCCACAGGAAGCCAAACTGGGGCTTGAGGCCGCCACGCTCAGCGAAGCGGGTAGCCCCGGTCGCGGTCAACCGCGCACACGGACCACCCATCCTCGACTTCCCAGCCGAACATGAGCGTCCCATCACGTACGACCCCAACAGGGCCCAGGTGGCGTTAAAGGTCCTTGGTTCCGTCACCAGGTATTCGAGGCGCATGTGCAGAAGCGCGACGAGGTGCCTTTTGACTGCACTCCGGTGACCCATGAGGTCATGTTGCTCCTGATTTCCCTGCCCCGCTCTCATGTAGTAAAAGTTAATCGTCGACTTAGCCAGGGACAAGACAAAGCTAAGCAGACGGTCCACCCCACTACAAGTCCTCGGACCTATGAGGAACGTTAATCGGTCCGTGCTGTGCTGATCTGCCGGCACAACCGACCAGCAAGCTCCATGAGATTCTGCAAGGGCGGGTAGGCAAAGAACCTTGAAACAGGGTTCCTTCGCCGAGGCAGACCGTGCAGGTTCAATCAATCAATCAATCATATCAGCGTCTTTAACGAAAGTGGGGTAACTGTAGAAAACTCTAGGATAATACTTTGTGTTTTCTTGGGATTTAACAATAAATTGTTCCTTACCGACCATGCACCTATTCGATCAGGATCTTCATTAAATTTGGAAATATTTTGAACGATGTTATCTATTGAGGTTGACAGATAAAGCTGGATGTCATCGACAGAGATGATAAGAGAGCAATGTTTAGGGATGAGTACGATGTCATTAGCATACAAGATAAAAAGTAAAGGGCCCAATATCGAACCTTGAAGAACCTTGAGGATGAAAAGATGAATCGGGATTTAGATTTACTCAGTAATTGATTGCGTATAAAGTTTAGTATGAAAAAACTAAAGCATTAGTTTTAAATATCAACCAAATTTGCGATGGGAAAACCAAGATGGTAAAAAAATAAATATCTAGTATAAAAACTAACGTTTGTAAGAAATAGGTAAGTTTTCTTGCTCTCTTTCTTTTTTATTGAATTTATGAAAAGTT
>QYTT01093102.1:32756-49720 GCA_006980735.1 Dasypogon diadema
AAGAGGTAAATTTCGCTTATTTTGATAAACTTTAGAGGCTCGTCGGCAGGGGTTTGTAATCATCGTAGACGAATGTTATTTCGCATGTGAGTAGGCCATAGTAGTTGTAAAAAAGTTAGGGTGTATGCGTTAGCAAATTCGAAAAATATTTTCTTTCGGTCATATAAGGGACACCCTAACACATGTGCATAATAAATAAATGTTTATATAATCGTGTTTAATTTGGCTATTTTTATCCGCATTGGCTCTTCTTCTCGGAAAATTCGGGTCAAAAATATAACCCTGATCAGCTACACGGTTTTTACACGTAAGGTCCTATGTTTTTTATTATATGATTCTTCTTCCTTTTTGTTAAAAGCATGACAGTTTTTTGGAAATATTCCCTTTTATATGGGCTTTGCAAAATTGTTTTTGCTCCCATATAATTCTAACTTACATTTGAAAGAGGTAAGATTTTTGGATGCCTCAATGTGTGTCCATGACTTCATGTGCTAGCAATTTGCTAACTATATTCCATCCTCAACATTTTTTCCCAAATTTCCTGTTTCAGTGGAACTAAAACAAACTAAATATTTTTCGATTTTAAATTAAAGGTTTCAATATAAAGTTGCTTAATAATAGTAGTCATGTTTTTCTTAAGGTCCAACTTTGTTAGGCGCTAATTATGCATTTTACTTGTGGAGTTATGCAAATAATATAAAGCAAAAGAAAAAGGTCACATTGGTGATTGGAACCCTTATTAAGTCACTACATAAATGAAACAATCCACGAGTATATTTTAATGCAAAATAATTTTTATCTTAAACTAGTAACATGCACAATAATTGTATTTGGATGAATTCTCTGCAATTGTGAAAGTTGTTTTAAATTTCGTACTTTGAATTCGAAGGCCTAAGAATTCTCAATGTATATTTGTCTGAAGCCATTAAAAATGTAAATCCATTGCAACTCCATTGGGTTCGGAATATGACTCATCAGATATAAAAAAATGATATCTCTTGCATTTATGTACTTTCTTCTGCAGAAACACGTCAAGTAAACAGAAGATTATAATTCTTATCACGAACTTTTAAAAAGTTGGCAACTTGTTTTAAAAATGGTAAGAAATCGGGCGATATAAAAAAAATTCTGTTTTCAGAAAATTTACAAAAAAATATCAAACCATCGAATGAATTTCAATTTCACTTCTGATCCACTTCTTTCGAATGCACATACTCACCCGTAATTTAAATTCTGCAAAGCTCTTGCCACGTGCGTCTTTTAAGAAGTTGTAAAAACTCTTGTTTTAGCAAAAATAAATTGCCACCGTTTTGGTTTACATATTTGAATAATTTATTGCTTTATTCGAAATTGGAAATGCTTTGTTTTCGGGTTATAGACGGGGAGATACGTGTGACATTTTTTTGGGCAATGATGTGCAAATTAATATGCTTTTTGTATGTGACTTCCGTTTTTATGCATATTAGCATTATTTTATCCTATCCATTGTCTAGTAGAATCAATAGGGTTTTTACCCTTTTATTATTTTATTTTTACTTTATGTTAGCCAATGCCCAACAAGGGATGCCTCCAAGAATATAGATTTTATATTACTATAATTAAATACTAGTAGATTTTATAAAACGAATTCAACTGCACACGTAACGTTACCTGTGCTTTTACTAGTAATATGGGTCGAGATACTTGTAACACTTGTCCATGGAGCCTTTCCCGCTTTTGATGTTTAAAACCCTTATTGGAGTTGCCACTTACTATTTGCGAAATTTTACTTAGTTTTTTTGAAATTTTTATAAATTAACATTTATGGTTTCATATTTAACTGTATTATTATTGAGTAATTCATTGCAGTTTCTAAATTGATAAGGTATTTGCCAACTTGTGACCTTTTGATTTTACCTTACTTTATCTTAACTGATTCTTAGATTAAGATATTTCTAAAAGATTTCGTGTTTAATTTGCGCGCGTGTATTATAAAAAATTCTCAGATCTTCTAATTAAAGAACAATTATTCGTTATTATTATTATTTACAGTTATTAATCGTTTCAATTAATTGCTGTAAAAGGTGTTGTTGTTCTTTACAGGCTTTGTGTAACTCCTTTATGCTAGCATTTGTAAAAGAAATGACATCAAGTATGAATTTGTGCTGAAATAATCCGTTTCATTTTAACACCCTTTATTTTATTGATTTCCTGATTCTTTTGTTAGAGGGGTGTCTAATTTTAGAGGCAATCATCATAGGTATATTATGTACTAATCCCTGCCCAGAAACATGGAAAACTACGTGTGCAAATGTGTTAAAATCGCAAGCTGTAAGGAGGTATTAGGCATTAAGAAGATTATTTTTAGGGCTTGTCCGAATCTAAGTTTTCGTTTTTGTCTTCGTCTCGTTATAACAAAACATGCCGTCACTACGAGATAAGCTCCGTCCGAATTCATGTCTATTTTCTGAGCTCAGCTATTTCATATAACAGTTTACACAGTTGGTTAGCTTGGTGATGAAGTCAGCGTGGCAAAGCAAAGACAAACCAACGAATTCGGACAGCTAATTTCGTCTTCATCTAGCTAGTATAACAGCTTAGCTAAGTACCTGACATCACGTTTTGTTATAACGAGACAAAGACGAAGACTTGAATTCGGACCCTTAGGGCCGATTCCAATCCAAGTCTTCGTCTTCATCTTTGTCTCATTATAACAATTTGTGACGTCAGACCGAGACGAGCATCAAGCATGTTCGTTCCAATTGGGCTTGATTTTTGACATTTCGTTCATCTTCCATGGTTAAGACTAATGGGCCTATTAGACAGAAATTGATGGAAATTACACATTATTTTTGCTTCGAATCATTTGATTTTAATTGTAAAAGCTCTTAGCTTATAGTAAATCATAAATAATGCAAACGAATATGCGTTTTTTTAATTAATAAATCGTATTCATAATTTGCATGAAGTCAACTCAAAGGTTAACTTGATGAAGTGTTATACAAACTAGCCAAGCTCCAAGTTGTCTCGGTCTGATGTCACAAATTGTTATAACGAGATGAAGACGAAGACGGAGACTTGGATTGGAATAGGCCCTTAGAATAAGTTAAAAATCTCAAAGTCTTTTATATTAATTTTTATGATATTAATAAATATTAGAATTGAAATACTAAAATTTATATTTTGAATCAAAGATTCTCCTGGAATTCTTCATATTTTTTCATGTAAAATTTTTTAGGATTTCGATGCAGATCTTCTTTAAGCTTGGTTCTCTAACTGCACGTAGTTCTTAAAGAGTCATTCTATAAAATTTTGCCCAATAAATAAGAAGCAACGTACAACGATTTTTATGAAATTTTGCACACAGTTAATGTAATATAGTGAGAACCTGTGGATAAAATATCTACACTCAAGACCCATATATAGACAGTTACGAATTTTTGAAAATTTGAACCCCTCGCTGAATATGCACTCTTTGGAAATTTATAAAAGTTCCTGTTTTTGACCTAGTGAATTGCTAAATGGCTACTGTTACTGATCAATGCTAACAGAGCTGGTGTTTACAGTGTAGGTGAAATAAGAACCATTTCTCTTTAACACTTTAGGCAATATGGTCTCAATGGAAACCTCTTCAAAGAAAATGGCGTACCTACAACTTACGCGATTACGAGGCCACTGGAGGATTAAAACATAGTTACCTTGGCATTATCGTAGACTTTGTGGTTAAGTTGAAAGCCTATAACCTTTGATTACAATTTCTAAATTTTAATATACGCAGCAGTATCTTTGAGCTTGTGTTGACACGAGGACAGTGATCTTTACATCCTATCCTATCCAATGGAGGTGAGAAAATTTTGTGGAAAACACTGTATTATGAAGGTAAGGAGATAGCAATTTATTTAAATGAATTTGTAATTTTAATCACAAATCCATCAAAAATTCACATCTTCCCTCTTAAATATACGTAGCCATCAATCTGAACCATTATTTGCATTCTTTAACATCTTAAAATTAACTTAACACAAAAATCTATTCAATTTCAAATTTATTTTATTTCAAAACAACTGCCACAATTAAGTCTAATTGATAAACAGGTGCAGGCTTACAGGTAGAAAAAAGTAAAAGTAATTAATGTACGTTTAAGGAACGTTGTAACAAAACTAATGATTAAAGGTTCAAACAATTTTGAATAAAAACTGCAATCGTTCATGTTCCTCTTTAGTTCGTTAAGAAGAGCAATATGGCTTTTTTTTATCCTCTATTTTAATAACAGAGATAATTATTTTGAAAATTGATCCTCCAGTGCTGCTCGTTATTTTTGTCTTATTCAAAGTGTTCGAAATATAGATAGATGCTTTTATCACACACTGCGGAGGCTTCAGTCGTCTTTATATCTCTGCATGCATGCAGTATTTTTATTATAAAGTTTTTATACATTTTATCACAATCGTTCTTTGCACCAATCACTTTTATTACTAATTTCAAGGAAAATATGCAGAATAAAGAAACCAACAAACTTGTTGTCCTTGCCTTTGTTTGGAAAATATCCGTCAATAAAGTTTTGGTATGCAATTAATATTTATGGAGTACATTTATGGCGTTAGGTATTGGGAAAAGATATGCAATCAGCAGCTTGCTGCGCAGTGAAAAGAGTAAGTACCTACCTAAATATCCTCATTCGGATCTGCAGTGTAATTATTTGACCAACATATGGAAGTTATTGAGAGTGCTTAATTCCTCTTTTGCCCTAATAATTTTAGGGCTCTCTACATACTTTCACTTAAAAGGCAATAGTGAGGGACATTTGATAAGACAAATTTTAGAGCACTCAGACGAAAATTTCAAAATAGCTATTGATGGGAATTTTAATAATTCTAGAGTGCCAGGCTTTAAAAAATTTCTCTTCATTTCATTCTGCATGCTTTCAAGCACAAGAATTATTTCACGATTTATTGATTTCAATTTTTGATATGCAAAAGAGTGTGAAGGTGTGGTGGTATTGGATCGATCGCATTGTGGTCAAGAGGGTAAAATATAATACCAGATCAGCAAAGAAGGAATATTTTCTAGGCAAGTTTCTGCAACATAAAACACGTATGTGCGCGGGTGTTTATATATATATTTCCTGTGCTAGCCAGCCACACCTGCTGCTTCATCTTAAGCGAACATAAATCAGACACAATCGAGTTTTGAGACGCTGAACGAATATAAAAATTATGCAAATCTATAAGTCACGGTGGATTAGCATAACATACAACTCATGACTTACTTTTATCGTCACCAGTTATCGGCGTCGTACTGTTTTCTTCTACTGCAATGTAATTTGTGTAATTTGCACACGGTCAAGTCAAGATGCAACGCATTTACCTGCGGAACAGATATGAATTTGGCATGGGAAAATTTGTTGACTTTCACTGAAATTTTAGAAAATGATTGCTTTTATCGCCCAAATGTTACACTGATTTATTATTAATTATATTATACGAGTTTAACTGTTAAACTTTTAGAAAAAGAGCTCATTAATGATGCGCCTGTCTTAGGCGTACCTGACGCCACAAAAATAACATATGGAAGCAAGCGTCAAACTCTTATTAATCATGTAAAAGTGGTTGGCTGACAAAAGCAATAGGTGAAGTCTAGAGTTGAATTCTTTGGCGCCTGGAGCAGCTTTTATATGGATTATAAGAAAAAACAGAAGTTGAACGACTTTGAGAAAATGTGTACGTCCTTCGTTGTAGCAAGATTTTGAGAGTATCAATGTCTAAAAAAGTTGTTCAGGTAGGAAAGAAGCTGTCCCCTTTCTGTTTTTTGTCAGCTTAAATGTGAATTAGCTCAGGATCTGTTCTGTAAACCTCTTGCACTTTACTTTCTTTTATAAACGGGTAGAAAATCTCAGTGAATATAAAGGAGTTTCCAATAAAAGCGACAGAACTTTGAATAGAAATAAAGCGAAATACACCAAAGATAATCTGCCGATCAATGTTTTATTTTGAAATACTTTCGGTGACATTTCACATGAAATAAAATATAATTTAAATGACCACGACTGCGTTTGGTGAAGTGAATACCACAAACCCAGTTTTCGATGACCATATCTCACAAATAACACAAGCATTGTTTGCTTTGAGATCGTCAGCGATTTGGAGTTTGTTGTAATAAACAAGAAAATTAACATGGCATTACAAGAAAAAACAAGAAAAAAAAAGTCCAATAATATCAAGGTGCAAAATGTTGACGGCCATTAACAGCTGCATTTTAGCATTTTCTTATCACTGAACTGAGATCGAAGTGACAGTTTCAGAAGAAATGTGACATGTGGCATGTACACAAAACATTATTCGAAATGAAGGAGAATTGTGAGAATAAATTTAAATACTAATCTGTAGGTTCACAAACTGTGTATCTGTCCATAATGACTTACCAAGGACTAGTTATCTTCGCTATCTTTCTATCGCCATCAGAAAAAAGTACCAAAATAATTAAAAATTGCAATATTTCACCATCGTTTTGTTTAGATTTACCTCTAAAATTTCAGTTTCAGCCATTTTTGTTTTCACAAATTTCAAATTACTATCAAGTCAGTACTGGTATTTGCCAGTCTCAGTCAGTGTCAGCGACAGTGTCAGTAATACCATCGAGCAAATATAACAAGAGGAAACAGCGAGCATTCAAAGCCAAACAAAAGAGAATACTCACTAAAAAAGGATGCATCGATATGTAATTAAACAAAGCGGGCAACAAGTTTTCTCCGACATCAAATTGAATGAGCATGACGAACAAAATTATATTAAGAAGTTCACTAGTAACAGAAAGAATTGAGCTGCACGAGAGCACCTCTCAGCCCTGAGCGTTAAAATTTTAAGAGATATGAATTTTAATTTTTTATCTCATGCATTCTTTTGTGGGGCATAAGACGAATATTATGTTTGCCATTTTTTACATAAAGCGTAAAATCAAAGAATTTTCTCCTTTTCACTCATATAGATAACTATATCAGCTGATTTCGAGTAGAGTTTCTCATTTCTCGTCTTTATTGACTTCTCGTCTTCTCGAGAAACGAGAAATCTCGTACTAAAGACATTCTGCATTCTCGAGAAGTCGAGAAATATCTAATAATTGTCTTGCAAATCTCGAGAATTTAAATTTGAGAATTTTAGCAAAAAGGAAAAGGTAAGCCGAAAGTACCCATTACACTTTCTAATAAAAGATGTATTATCTTCATGAACAAAATAAACAAAAGGTAAAGAAAACAACAAAACAAACATAAAAAACATAACAGAATAAAACAAAGGACAATTAATAAAATTTCTCTTTGAAATATAATAGCAACATCTTTGTAAAGTTTTTATTGTTATTGTTGCTCTTTTATAAAGAAGTGTTTTAAAATTATTTAGTGAATCGTCACTTAGCCTAGCTCTTCTAACCTTACCTTGAAAGACGCAAATGAACAACCGGACGGCGGACAACCATGACAATTCAAAATTGTTCTCCACTTTAGAGCAGCAAATTAAGGGAAAGGTAATAGGAAAAATCCAGGAATGCGTGTTTATGGAACCGTCTCACTTTCTACAAAGCGCAGATATGAAGTGGAGTGAACAAGTCTTTTCCGTTCTCAAATCCGTCTTCCATACCTCTTTTAAGTCTACAAACACAACGCCACCACTCTACCACATATAAAAAATTGCTCAAACTTTTTGAGCTTGTTGCACTTCGTCTTTAGTTTCCTACTCTAAGTACTGCACTGACATTTGACAATGAAAAAGGAAGAGTTAGTCCAAAATCCGTATGTTTGAAATTTTCTGGTAGAATCTATGTTTCCCCTCCTGCCAGATTTTCAAGTTTTATGATCTTGCTTTTTAGGATGAGTGGAATCTGGCAGAAAAATGGCAGCTATCAGCTGATATAAAAGAGGTTATGTGATGTGTTTTGGTTACATTCTGAGAGGTAGGGCAATAATTATATTTAAATTGTATCTAGAGTAATGAAATAGCAATAATAAACATTTAAATGAGCAAAAAGTGATAACAGGGGCAATTAATCGAATGAGGTCGTAAGGCATGCTAAATGCTGCTGGAAACAGTCAGAAAAGCGTATGTTTGAAATCCCTACCACCAAAGGAAATTCTTCGTTTGACGTTTGTTGCCAGATTTTCAACCATACGATCCGATCTCTCACAAAATATATATTGATAATAAATCCTCACCATAGTGGACATTGAAAGTGGTACCTTAACAAATCATTCATTTTCAAAATACCTGATCGCCTACAAAATTAGTTTTATTTCGACGACCAGGGGAAAATTCGTCGTGGTTGTCGCATGGTTGTAATTGTGTGCAAATACGTAAGTCGCTATGTGTTAAGGCAATAACAGCGAATTCCGTCGGCAGTTGGTCGTCGTTCGTCCCAACTGTGTTTACAGCTTTAAGGTGGTTGCGCCACTTGAGATATACACTGAAGAAGAGAATGTCATGTCACCTGCTTTTTTTAAAGAAGTAACACCCATTGAAATTCATTGTTGAGTAAAATTTTAATACAATAACGCATGTCTATTTCTCCAAAAACAGTACGAATGGACTAGACAACTCAGTACAGCGTACGTTCTGTATTTGAACCACTCCTTAATACCACATCATGCATGATGCGGAAAGTTTTACAAGTCCGAATGAGGGTTGTAATGTGCAATCACAAGAATTTTGTCTGCGGGAAGCCATGCACTTTACTAGCTCTGGAGAATTTGTATTGAATTCAATGGAATGGATAGTATGGAAAAAATTATAGAGTTGTGTACCACATTTGTTCATATAAAGATAAACTTATATAAATGGGTCTCTTATTTCTCTGCCAGACTATAATTGCTACAAAAATGACCGGATGGATCAGGTGGGAGGAACTTTTGCAGTGTATCTGAAACATAACCTTCGATGTGGTGTTTTGGAACGGTCTAATGCAGGATCATATACATACCCCCACACATTACAGATTCTAGTCAACTTGAGATTCTGTTTTCGCGGCTGTACGTTACGCATAAGGTATATCAGAATTTATCCAAGGAATAATTTAAAAGCAGCAGGTGTTGAGTGCTCAGAGCAACGTTGTAGATGGGGATTCCAGCTTAATAAATCCTTTCTTTCTTCATCAAGTAATTCTGTTTCCACTGCAGTACTTAGCACGTAATTCCATTGGCACAGATAACAGTTCCTCTTTTGATGGGATCTCTTTTATAAATATTTGCACGAAGGATGTCCTTGCGATTGTGTTTTCAATTCAATTCGAGACAATTGAGATTGATAACATGCATCCTAAATATGTTAAATTAACTCTCCTAGAGATTTATAATCAAGTTATCAGTTACTTACTAATAAATAAACAATTTGAGTTTCCAAGTTCCATACTAAATCCATTTCTTTTCTCAGTAATGATAAATGATCTACCTGATGCGCTTTAATTTTTCAACTTTCATCTTTATAGGGACGATGTGCAACTGCATATTTCCTCCCCTCCGAGTTTATTGAAGATGCAATCAATAAACTTACAGATCTTTCAGCTACTTTTAATTGGTCTTAATCAAATGCCCTGATTTTAAATCCATTTCAAACTAGTTCGATTGTTATAAAAATATTTTCGATATCTCACATTTTCCGTCAATTATATTTAACCAGAGCCAATTTGAGTGCCGCGACAACTTAAAAAATTTTGCATTAATTTTAATAAATCTCTGACATGGAACAATCATGTTAACATTGCAAACTGCCTGTGGCTTTTAACTCCGCAGTTCGTTTTGTATACGGGGTCCGTAGTTGGTTGTCCATTTATGCATTTTCTTCAATAACGAATTCTAATTGTTGCTCACGATGTCATTACTTGTAAAATGCAAACAACCTGAATACGTTTGTAATAAGCTTGTAAAAACAATTGTTCAGCACACACAAATGCTCTTGTTATAGCAGGGTTTAGATCTAAAATATCTGAGCGTCAGTTTTTCTGTTCAGGTCGCTAGACTGTAAATGAAGTGCCTATCCACATCAGAAGATGTACATGTAATCTTTGTGATTAAAACAGACATACAGATCAATACTTTTACTTTTCATTTCATTGTTTGCTCGGTATCACAAGCAATTATATAATCGATCATGTTTTGTGTAAATTTAGTGGTTACATATTTGAAATGTAATAAATATGTTGATTTCTAACCTTACTGACTTCGTGGGTATTGTGAAAAGACTTATTTTATGTCTGACTTGAGTAGTGTTGTAGTAAATAAATTGGAAATTGAAATTGTGAAAAAATATGAATACAGCTTTTGTTAAATTTATAACGACGAATATATATGTGTGTCCTGTGTGGGGTCAAGAATAAAGTCCGCAATGGACACATAAGGCTCCACTTGGGGGGATAGAAAAAATAGGTCATGCGTGCCATACAAAAAGTAACGAAGTCTTGAATATAAAAATTTCGAAGAATTACGCCTTTATTCTTGATAGCTATAAAAATATTATGCCAACAAACAACAGACTGTGAAAGAGCTATGAGAAACAACGAAATGGCTTTATAAATATCATCCCCGGAAATTTGGATATACTACAAAAAATATATACAGGGTGTCCCAGTTAAAGTGACTAAGCGGGGGTCTATAGTGATAGCTCCCACGAGATAAATCAAAAATTGCATGGGTGATGAGATAATAGCACTTGAATGGTTTTTGGTTGTCTTTTAGATTCGCATTGCTTATACTAAACATGACTTGTGTATAAGTCTAATGTCATATTGTAGAGAACACTAGTATCTTTTAAATGGATGCTTTTTTACCCTCCTTCTTGTGCCTTCGTTCAGTAGCTAGGAATTTGCAAAGTCACAGTTTTAGAATATTTTTGCACTTTTTTTCACATAAATACGCAAATTTTTCAAATAGGGATGTAATTAACATACACTTCTTTTTTATACAATTTAAAATTCACATAACTTCTCCTTCAATTTGATATAAGACATGTATCCACCTCTTTTCGTTTTCGACAGAACCCGTTGCAGAGCCGACTCTATTCTGTATCCCTTTCTATAAACAATGAAAATAAAAATACCCGGAACAATAAAAACGGAATAAATTTATGTTGGTTGTATATTGGTATGTATTTAGAACATCGTTCTTCTGGAAATATTAATATTTCTAACAAAACAAGAAAGATGGAAAAATTTTCACACGTGAACCCTACCTTCAATACTTGAAGAAGTATCACCAACCTTCAGAAATAAAATATTTCACCAAGATAACGCGCTAAAACATTATGGTGCTATTATTAGGCATTGCCTAACAAGTATCTTTGCTTTATGGATTGGACTAGGTTGAACTTTCAATTTGTCACCAAGATCAGCCGATCTGACACCAATGAATTTTTTATGTGGAGTACCATGGAGGGATACGTCTACGCTACAAAAATTGATACAAGGGAGTAAATGGAAACACAAATTCTGGGAGAAGCGGAAAAGGTTTAGGATATTTTAGTCACTATCGATCTGCTAGGAAGCATTGAACGACGCTATGCCTAGCTTAATATGGAGGGCACATTGAGCAATTGTTGTAGTTCTAGCTATTTAGAAAGCAGCTAAATTTAGTAATTATTTAAATAAACTACTAAAAGGACATGCTTTTTGTTCCAATTTAGTTCTTGACAATTCTACTTCTCTTTTTAAAAAGTGCATGTTAATTACAGCTTTATTTCAGAAATCTGCGTATTTATGTGAACAAATTTTGACTTTAAAAATTCGTAGCTCCTAAACGAAGAGACCAAGAGAATGAATAAGCACCAATTTAAAATCCACTAGTATTCTCTATCACATGGAATTAAGCTCACACAAATCATGTCTATTCTAAGCGATACGACCTTCATTCTAAAAGGTAATTAAAAAACTTTGAAGTGCTGTTATCTCAGAAACTTAAAGGATTGATTTGTCTCGTGGAGGCCTATTATAGTGGCCGGACTCAGTTCTTTTAACTGGGACACTCTATATATAATATATTTGTTAAAAGCTTTTCATTCGACCTTGAAGCAGTGCTAAAGACCGCGTCCACAGGTTACACAATGTTGTCTACCACAGGATAGTGGTAGACAACATTGAGGCTATAAAATATTGGAACACGTAGCTCTCAAAATCGAAAAAAATGTATTTTTATATTATTTTAACCAAAAAACTATAAAACTCTATTGTATGTATTTTGAATAAAAAATTCTTTATGGACTGTACGAGCATCCTAAAAACTACTGGACTACTACTGGACAGATAAAACCTTAAAACTTTTCTGACACTTGTGAGGTGGTGGAAATCTTCAAAATCCACTGTAAAAATCCTAAATATTCATAATTCATACAAACTATATTCTTTTTAACATACCGGATTTTCACTTCATTTTTGTAGAAGTGCTTTATGCTTTCTGATATTATACACTTCATATCATATGATTACACTTTCTGAAGTGCGAATTTTTAGTGTAATTTTTGACGAACTTCTTTAATTTTCTGGACCCACATGGGATTCGAACCAGATAACTGTTGTCTACCTACAGCACAATACCTTGAAAAGATAAATGCATATGACGTCTAATATTAACCAGATTAAAGATCCTTGTGGTATGCCTAAAATGAAAAATCTCCCAGTTGAGTTTTACTAAAAAAAGGGTGTAAAATATATTTTCACAAAAGCATAATTAATTAAAAACAAATATTAGAAAAAGGAAGGGCACAATAAATCCTTAAATCCGAATAAAAAAATAATTATAAAAGAATCAGAGCGAGAGTGCAATCATTAAAGTGCATCCTACCAGCAATTTTAAAATACAATTCTGCAAAAGACAAAAGACTTAAGCGACGAACTTTGAAAATGATCACAAAAGCTTTCTCTGGCATTCAATTTAGACGTATCACCAATCAAAGAGCTTTAAGTTGGCCATCTAAATAAAAAGAAGTAATGTTTTGATGATCTGCATATTGAGAGATAAAAGGTTAAAGGCTTCCGTCAGCTCCCATAGCGAGTACAAGTGTGGGCAGGTAGCAAAACTCGACAGTTAAAGGTGGAGAGTCAAAGAGGTTCGAACAAAACTAACTCACGGTTTTTGACTTACACGTTCAGTTACAATCGAAAAGCCACATGCAAAAGACGGCGATTATATGAGCAAGTCTTATTCGCCTTCCTATCGTGGTAAAAAGCGGTCGCGTGAACATAAACGACAAGATTTGAGTCATATATGTCGCAAGATACTTTTCGAGTGCAAAAGTAAATTTAATTAACTTTGACATATCTTGATTTCATCATTTTCAATTAAAGTGGGTATTTATAAGTGGCAAAGTGCTTGGAAAAGAAGAGTCACTTCCAAGAATTAATTGCTAGTAGTGGTGGTTTTGATCAAAAAAGTTTCTGGAAGTCTCATCAATTTTGTGAAGTGTTAGCGATTCAAATATTTGACTTGGGACATCTGTTACGGTAAATATGTTTTTTGTTTGTTCACTTTTTAACCTTCAATCTATACACTACAAATAGGTATGTTTCAAGCGACTCTCAAACGCAAGTCAAAATATACAAAACTGTGAAAGAAAGCGAATCGTGCCTGAGATAGGTGGCCTAGGTCACTTTGTAAAGTAAAAGTTATTTATATACGAATCTCATTCCGTCTGATTTTCGAAAATCGTCAAGTATTAACTCGCAGGTTTTACAGGTAAATGATTTGCATCCACACAATTGGAGTGTATTACTTTTCCCCAGTACTTTTCTCATATACTGTAGACAGCCGGACATGGCATGCACATATTTAATGATTCGAATTAGATAACGTCTTTTATTATTAAATTTGAATATTCAATTGACCTATCCACTCTGTAAGCTGTCTTGTTAAGTGACTTCTGCCGCGTTCAGCATCAGCCATTTGAGTTTTTTAAAGCAAACTGTTCATATCTGCCGGCAAAACTGAGTGTGTTCGATAACAGTTTGGACAGATTTGGACAGATGAGCACAATAAACATTTATCCCACACGTGTTTTAGCTACTTGATTATTAGGATTTTTTCGGAATTTCCCAATTTATATATGTACATCCGAAATTGATAGCAACGTTACAGGGAATCTCCAGCACTGTGGCTATTTTTAGATATTTTATCTTTAATAAATTACGAATTTAATGATAACAAGTCCCAAATCCGCCCTCAGCATTGCAAAAATCATTTTATATCCAATAGTGGTAATGCCGAGTATAATTTTAGTTGTTGTATTTTTTTTTAGTCATATCTAGTAAGAAATCACGTTAGTTACAATAGTTAATCACAGCTTACTTAAATTTACTTCAAGTTTTCACTTTTCAAACTAACTTTATATTGTCTTGAATGGACATCTAAGAGTTATTTCGGGATCAGTATTATTTACAGCGACGACCTTTTCATTGACTGGCAACCAGAAAACTTTATTTAAGAAGTGATTTTCTCATGGGATGCAGAGAAAGCGGGAAGGATGCTACTAATTAAATTATGAAGAATGTGTTTATAAATTTAAAAATCACATACTTTGTGTAGAGAAATAGTGATAGATCTGCGAGTTAATGATCTTTCTTTTATCTAAGAAATATGTTTTTTCTATTATGTGCAGAGGTTCTACAGAATACGTACTCAGATCATGACTGGTGACGTAAGATAACAAAGATGTTTTGCACGATTTTCAATTATCTTATATTTGAAAAGTAGATCTAATGAGATTTCCCCTGTATGCGGCAAAGAACGAGCGTTTTCACAAAAAGTAGAGAGGCTTTTCAAGATCGTTTACTTGCTAGTGAATACCATGTTGGTAATGAGCTGTCGTAATATTGAAAAGAATTTTACAGACATTTCTCTAAGTTAAAAGAAAGACAAAAATTTCTTCACCTAATTTGCAATCCTATCCAATTCACTGTTTCGCTGTCGAGAGCACCATTGATTTTGCGTACTCATTTGAATCAATTGTTGACTCTCGTGATAACGCAACTGATAATAATCGAGCACGCATAATTGAATCACTTTAAAATTCTCGTGTGTGGTAGACCAAATCGTGTCGAGTTTAATGCATCTAAAACTTAAAGCTGTCTGATCTCTTTCAAACGAACCCTAAATTCCCCCCTCCCTATCCCTCTTTGTCAATGGAGTAAACATTTCAAACTGTCCTAATTTGAACATCCTAGGAGTTTAGATATTCAATAATCTTAATGGGACAGATTGTTGCTAGTTGTAATGTTCAAATACTATTGCAAAGAATACAACAAAGTGCCTCTGCTTTCTGCAGCGATACAAGAAATATTTCACCCCATTTGTCCTAGCACTCATTTATAAGACTAACATCAGATCTAGACTCGAATATAATTCGCATATTGTTACTCTTTTATAGCTACTTCAATGGATATTGTTTCAACGAATTCTGTGGTGTGATTCTCTGTAGATCAATCTCTGCGCGTAATACCTCGCATAGTAAAATTTCGTGCAAAGTGTCCTTCAGGGTTAATGAGCGTAATCTCAAGGTTATTTTATAAAATTGACTCTTTAGAGCTTCTAAAGGCACGGTTCCACGATGCAGTTAGCGCATTTCACTGAGATGGAGAGAGCATTATCTCCTTAAGAAAGGCTTATCTTAATCATGCGTAGAGAAAAATTTCAACAGTTGTTATAAGATTTCCGGTTTGTAAATGAGTAATTCGTTTAGAGAGTTATACAAAATGTTCTAAAAATATTTGTTTTGTTTGTTTTCAACAATATATTTTAGCACGGCTGAAGTTTATGTATTCTTGGTATGAATTCAAATCTTGGCACGTTTTCAAAAATAAAAAAGACAGTTACACTTTTTATAGCACCGTATATTTTCTATGCACTGTCTCTAATGGGAAATTTAACAGCGATAGAAAAGGTTAAGCACAAAAGTAAAATTGATGCCACTTTTGCGCTTGAGATTTTTATGATATGCTCTCTCCATAATTTTCATCTTAGTTGCGCATGCGCTATAGTGCGCTTTATAAAGCACAAAAAGCACACGTAAAGGCAACCTTATTTTCCTAGAGTCCTGGATTAAAAAGTATTTCTTTGATACATAAGATTGGGTGCTTCTAAATGTGCATTCGAAGCGTGCAATCATATAAAATCATATCTGTCCAATAGGGTAATCTTGGTAACTAGCTGATAGATTCACATCCTCAAATCCGTAAATCACACATCGTTATTTGCCAATGTCTACCATTCATGCTGTAAATGACGGCGCGCTATCTTGGTGTAAACTTATATTATTTCTGCATGTTAATGGCACCGTAAAAGGAGTCAAAATTAACAGAAATGGTAAATTTGGCAGCGCATGACAGGTTCATTTTATCTTTGATACATAAACTAAACAAGTTCGTTTATTTAAAAACTTTAGCAAAGTTAACGCTCTGCCAATGTTACAATACCTCTTCAAATGTTAAAGGCAAAATTCTCTCTTGAAAACCTTTCCATGCTGCTCGCTTTCTTGAAATTAGTGAACTTTCGAAAAATACATCGTCTTAAATACGTATCTACTTAAGAGCCCTGAAAACGGCCGGCCTATTTGACCCTGACCCGGCCTGCATGTATTTCGACTGCCCGGTCGGCTCGGCCCGATAATTTGGGTCTTAAGTGGGCGGAGCAGGGCCTCGTTGGGCCTTAAATTTGGTCGAGCATGCCTTACCCTGCCTATTCCAATCTGATCGACTTTCTCGTATCCGTAAAATATATTGTGCATGTGACAGTATACAGGGTAGTCCATTTGAAGCTGTGGTTAGCTATAGCTTGGAAAAAAGCCCATATCTTCCTAAATATGAAAGTTGTTTAGTTTAACTTTTTAAGTTTTAAGTTTCGCTTTTGACTTATCGAGTATACAAAGGATATTAAGGAAATTGTTCAACTGTAGTAAAAACACAGACATTCGTGATTCG
This sequence comes from Dasypogon diadema, assembly GCA_006980735.1. Lineage (NCBI taxonomy): Eukaryota > Metazoa > Arthropoda > Insecta > Diptera > Asilidae > Dasypogon > Dasypogon diadema. The sequence goes on from QYTT01093102.1 coordinate 49,674, forward strand.
CTGTTGCATCTCGTGCAGGTAACAGAATTCTTTCAGTAATCCTCAAA
>QYTT01093105.1:21054-33085 GCA_006980735.1 Dasypogon diadema
TAATCTGCATGTATCATTTCCATCCTTTTAAAATGATATCCAAGGCTTCCGTACGTAGTAGTCGGAGAAACCATCTCGTGTTTCACGCTCCATGCTTAGAGCTTTTTATTTTAATCGGCCCGCTCCACAGCCTAATTTCTTTCTTAGTCTATCGACAGGTTGTTATAATTACCCAACGACTTTGATGTTTTTTTATGATCCATTTCTTCATTAGCTCATGCCTCTCCAAAGTCGGAATATGGTTCTGGGCCTTAGAGCTCCATAACTGCCCTCTGTTTTACTAAGGCATCGTCTTCTTTGCTCTTTTAGATCACTTAATGTGAGCTATTCCAACAAAGTGTTACCTCATTTCCAGAGGCACACCCATTGAGTTCTTATATACGTTCCATCGCTAGGGATGAATTTACCTCCGTCCCATCCATGAATCTGATCACTGATTGGTTGTCTAGTGTAAATAGAATTTTATCACCTCACACTTGACCCTCAATCAAGTATAGAGAGCTTAGAGCTAGCATCTGCATAGGCTAACACAGCAGCGCAGCTGTGGATGTGAGCCACCAGACTACTAAATCTGACCACCATTGTATATATCCCGTATGTTAACCTTGGTGAGATAGTCCACTTTAGTGTACACTCTCATCTGCACTAATGCGACACTACTGTCGCTTTTCTAATTTTTTCCTCAACATGATGTCTATAGATCAGCTTCGAATCCAGGTATGCCCTAGTCCTCCTTTGAAATGTGTAAATCCTAGATCAAAAGAGCGTAAGTGTTTCAAGTTCCAGATCTTTTGTCTTGTAGTGAAGATTATCGTTCCTGTCTTGTTCGCACTGATAATAAGATCCGGTTCCTCCACCACTCGGTGAGCACTTCTCATGAGTTTGACCCTCGCACAAGCGCCACATCATCTGCATCCGAAATTTAAGAGTCAACTCTGACATTCCACAGAAAAGGAGATAACAGCCCTCCCTGTGTACATCCTCTTGTGACCCTTCCCTTAACTTTTAGGATTAAGACCTGATGGTCTTGCTTTTCAACATGTTGTCCACTCATCTCATCACCATCGGGCTGATCTTCCGTCTTTGCAAGGCACTTTTAAGTTTTCTAAACTGAATTTTGTCAAAGGCACCTTCGAAGTCCACCGTAGTGGCCAAAGTTCTAAGGGCCATGGAAGCGACCTTTCGGGCCTACAAGGTGAACAAGTGCCCACAAACAAGGCAAGCTTATACTGAGGCTCGCAATAAGTGCAACTCCATCCATTTGGTCGCTTGTAAAGTCCGTCAAAAGTAATTTTACCTCTTCTTCTGTACCACACCTCATATATAATGGGGATTTTTATACGGACTCATTGGAAAAGGCAAATCTACCAGCTGTTATTTTTCCTGCAAATTCGCACTTACCATCTACCACACAGGTCCCACCATATTACATGCAGAGGAAATGTAATATTATTAAGGGCCGCTTCATTTCTACCGCGAGAGGTCTACAAAGTACTAAAGCCACCGGACCTGATGGTGTCTCGCCCCTGTTTGTAAATGTCTACTCTTCCGTGGCTAACCTTTGAGGAAAATATTTCATTTATTATATTCGAAAGGTATTTTTCCATCATTGTGGAAACTTTCCCATGTTCAGCCAATACCGAAAAATGGAGGGGCTTGCGATTCCTCTAACTATAGACCAATAGCGATCACTTCATTTCTGGCAAAGGTTTTTGAGATTCTTATCAACGCACAATTGAAACGTTCCACGTAATACATGATTGTGCGAATATGCCCTTCGATCCGAACGTTCAACGGACGACTTGATGACTTTCCTCACAGAGCGTTGGCATCATTGTCTCTATAACTTCAGCGAGTCAAGGATGGTCTCATTGGTCATCTCGAAGGTCTTTGACAGAGTCCAGCATTCTGCCCCTCTTATCCAAACTCTCAGCATTTGGTATTGACCCTTCGCTCCTTATCTGAATTAGAAGTTTCCTTTCTGACCGTTCCATTTGTGTTACCTTGGATGCTGTCATCTCTAACGTTTATAACATTAATGCCGCCGTGTCTCAGGGCTCTGTATTGTCCTCCACTCTCTTTCTGCTCTTCATTAAGACCTATTATCTCTTATCTCCAATCCAATTCAAAGTTTTGCAGATGACCTCTTGACTTGGCGTACCTGTTCGAGTCAGTGGCTGCCTCCCGTGGTATTGGCACTGATAACAATCGAGCACGCACTTAACGATGACATCACTAAAATTCTCGTTTGGGACAAGGCGAATCGTGTCGATACATCCAAAACTCAAAGCTGTCTGATTTTCCTTAAAAAAAACCCCGAAATCTCTCTCTATCTCTCTTCGTCAACGGGATGAGCATTTTAAATTCTCTTTACTTGAACCTCTTGAGGGTTCGGATATCCAACAATCTTAGTTGGACGGACCACCAGATGCGATTACTGTAAGATCGATTTCCTGGAGCACAGACATAACGTCTCCTTTTTTTATCGCTACTTTCATGGACATTGTTCCAACGGAATCTCTGGTCTAATCCCTTGTAGATTACGCGCGCTTCGATCCGTCTTCACCCCCTCGTCCTTAAGACAAGATCTAGCAGAGCAGTGAAGTTCGGAGAATCCTTCTTCAGTGGAACTATACGAATGTGGAACAAACTACCATCTTCTGTTTTCCTCCAGGATTACAGGCACCAACACCTTCACTTGACATCCTAACTCCTTTTCTCCCCTTCTTATTTTCCTTTTCGCCAAGACTATGCTATAGCATCATAGGATATCCCCTGAGCCTTGGCTTCGCCGGGCAAAAAAAAGCAATGGGTTCCTCCTCTGCCATTCTCACCGGCGTCCATCAGTACTCTTTTCATTGTTTTCAAATGAAAGGATGCCAGGCTAACCGACCTAAAGGATTTTGCTTCGATATAAACTCTTTTTCCTATTTTAGACAAAAAAAAAATACCTGTGTTTCCTTCCACTTTACTCGTATATGGCGTGTCGCAAGACAGGTAATAAAAATTCCCCAAAGCCATAGTACAATGATCTCTTTACCTCACTATAGGAAGGCGGAAAATGTTCCAGCCAATCCCGGAAATTTGAAAAGCAATGCACCCTCTTTTCCGAGATGACACACGAAGGAGATTTGTGTATTTCTTTCCGGCTCAAATTTACACGCTAATAGGTTTTTGACAGAAAATCGATTGGGCAATTATTGGAAATAGATCTAAAGAACATTCCTGGACTGACACCAAATCAGTTTTGAAATAAACAAACACAATTTTCGCCTAAGGCTTCAATAAAGATTTGATTCCCCTTGAATGCTTTCTTAAATGGTCCTCACTTTTTCATACTATACTTTATTCTGGAAATATAATATTTTTGAGATTTCATCACCATCCGATTATTAAAAATTGTTGCAACACAATGTTAATACCCCAAAAAACTCGTTTTAACTTTTTTAATTTAAATTCCATTGAGGTGATGCTTTTTTTTACGGTCCATGTGCAAATAATAATCAAATCGAATTGAGGTAAAAAAATTCATCACTGGCTAGTCGAATTTCAAGTTGATAGAGCTGACAACGAACGATGTCTGCTTTTCAGCGTTATTCTATATAAAAATCATTATTGAATTAAGGTTCCAGCTTGAAATTTGCATAGTGTCTAATTTGCATATCAATCGAAAACTGCACCTCACTCTAGTCACTGAGGAATTATCGATTCTTCCGTTCTTGTTAAATTTAAAAATGTTCCAAAATTTAAAAGGGGGGGGGGGGGGCTCAAGTGCTTTCAACTCCACATTCGAATTATGTTTTAGTTTGTTTTTCTTTCACACGTGCCAGGTATTTTCCACGAAAACTGTTCTACTAATAGTGCGTCCATAATAAAAAAAAGCATAAAATTTCTTCTGGGAAAGTTTCTTGCTCTATTTTTTTTTGTAATAATCTCAATAAAAAACGAGAAAAAACCGCCCACTATCGTGGCGGCCACGGGGTATTAAAATATCTAGTGGAGTGCAGAGAAAATTGTTAGCCGTAAACCTATCATTTCCGGAAAATTTCCGTGGTGACACAGTGTTGTGAAAAAAATGTGAATTTAGTGACACACAAAAGAAAAGTGATAGACATTGTCTGTGGTGCGGGTGCCCTTAGAGAGCGATTAGAAATTGTTTTTGCCCCTTTCGCCGTGTTCATCCGTAGTGGGGAATTAATTCGCCGGTAAATGTAGAGAAAATCGTCAAGAAAAACGTTGGCGCGGTCCTATGACACCATCCAATATCCAAAGCCGGTTCGTCGGGTTGGAGGGGGATCATTTGACGTTTAACTGAACGAAAATTTGTAAATGCAGTGAAAAGTGTGGCGTGTGGTGGTGTGGTGTAATTTCGTTAAAGAAAAACTTAGAAATCAAAGCAAATTCGATCGGGAAAAATCATTGTGCATCGGTTATATAGTGGGTCGTTTCGGTGAAGTCGATTTCATTAGTGATTAAAAAATCGGATGTGATTTTTCCAATAATCCTTGATTGTGTTTAAATTTTTCCTTATATCCTTTCTTATTGGCAAAGGAAAAGGATAAATTTCTCCTGTTTTTCATTTTACAGAAATTCATACCGCAACGAAAATGTATGCCGGAAAGTTCGTCAAGTGCAAGTTTATCATCGGGGGGTGCAATGAGTGAATTTTCAAAACACACCACACAAGAAAAATCGAATAAAAAGGAAAATGAAAAATCCAATTACGTCACCGGAATTTAAAAAATTGAACAAAATAAGTTCTCGTTCGTTTTACACTCTTTTTGTTCCGGGAAATTAAGTTGTTTTTTTTTTTTTGTTATTTGTACAAGAAAAAGTCGACATAGTGCACAACTTTTCCCCCTTTTTTTATTTTTATTTAATTGAAACGTTTACAAGCCGGTTTCGGGTGTTTTCTTAAAAGTTGCCTAGTATTTTATAAAAAAAAAGCCTTCAAAATTTTTTCAACGACGGCATCCCAGAAGTCAAGTTGGCGTTCACATCGCAACGGTAAGTGCTGTGCCTGTGGTGAGTGGGTAAATGAATTCTTGAGAAACTTTTTTAAAGAATGATTGCATAAATGGTGAAATGAAAGGGATACGAAGCATTTTAGAAGGAGTAAAAGTGAGGAAGAATGAGGTGTCCTATAGGTCTTCCACCCAGTTCATTTCGTTTACAGTAGATTATGAAATGAGATCATAAGCGTGTACCTCAATGGTGAAGTCTCTCAATTAAAAGTCAAGTGGGATTTGCATATACATTATCCTAAAATAAAAACTACTCACTACTTACCTCATCTACCGTGAGATTTTAACTTTAAAATATACCAGAATCAGGTAAACCCTTGCACCGGTCAACTGAACATACAGAAGCAAATAAAGTAATGTGGCTTCGCTTTTGAGACTTGCCTCCCAGAATTCACCAATTTCTTTTAAAATCCACCTCTAGTGAAATCTTATGTAAGGTATCTATCATTCACGTTTGGTATATCCACAATTAAACATATCTTTGGAGTGAACGTGTTTCACTGTGTGAATAATAATAAATTGTATTCCAATAACAAAATAAATTGACATCACGTAGCTGAACTCTTCACATGCCCCAGCAGCATTCAAGGACATGTCTATGCCACGTGCAGTAAATTTTCAAATATCCAACTTGCAGCTGCGCTTTTAATAAATTCAAGTGAAAGCATCAGGAACCATTGCAGCAGCATTGCGATATGCATTTCAGTTTCCTTGAATATGTTCTCCACTACGTCCAAAGTTTGCTACCGCTCCTACTCCTAGCTGCAGAAGGAGTGCCAGTAAATTCTCTTATGTTCGTAACAATGACACAAATAACGTGGACCACCTATGCATTACAATGTAGAAAAATTAAATTACTTTAATCCTTTGGGACCCATTGGGATATATTTATACAGGGTGTCCCGGTTTCAGATGCTAATCCTTTTAGGGATGACTAGTCCTTGTATGGAGGGGGGATCTATCTACCATACCCATTGAGATATAAAAATAATTATTTATTTCAACAATGTGTACAAAGGCCTAACCTTATAATGTACATTTACAATGGATAATTTAAAAGAAATAGGAAAAAAATGATGATAATAATAAAGAAATAAGCAAAATAAACCAACTATGAGTAACCGGGATTTTTTTTGGAGGGGAAAAATCCGTTTACGGACAACCACCTCGAGTAGTGTCGGACTCTCAGTCAAACCCCAGCTGGATTACCGACTAAAACCCCTCCCTTCCAACACCAAAAACACCAACCCAGAACCGTTTTCCACATTACTTCGGACTGGGTCCCATATTTAGCTGCCCACTGGTGCGCTTCTTGCAGCTTCCTGGTTCTTCGTGCGGATAGTATCCTCCACGAATCTGGCCACTAGCCCCCAATGGCTCTCGCTCTCCACAACTCCACAACTGCTCACACTCCGGTGAATCAGCCCTGCCAACCTTATGGAGGTAGTGCCGGAAGCACCCGTCTCCACTTAGAAACTGCGTGAGATAGTAGTTCACCTCGCCGTGCCTTCTGTCCAGCCATGGTTCAATCCGTGGCAGCAATCTAGCAGTCCATCATCCCCTATCATCACTGTCTCAGGTCTCTTGCCATCTACTCATTGTGTGGGACCTTTCCTCCGTAACTGGGAATAACAATATCAAAGAAGAAAGAATCACATAACAAATAATGAATAAATTAAATAAATATATAAATAATAGGATTAGCGTATAACCAGTGGCGTAACTAGCCCTGAATGGGCCCTGTATAAAAATTTCTTGGGGGGCCCTTTTCGGAAATTAAACAAAAATACTTTCATAAACAAAATATATTAGAAAATAACAAAAACAACAATCAATACATATTAAAAAACCTAACTCTAAAAAAATAGTCTAATTGTTAAATATGTACTTTCCTTGCTTTTTTTTGGCGAACGTATTTATTATATCGTCCATAGCTAAAGAAAATTTTAGTTTCTCTAGTTCTTCTTTTTCTATGGACAGTATTGATTTTATTAACTCTGATAGACGTTCTTGTTCCAAAGAAGTTTTATCACAATTTTGAATAAGTTTGAATTTAGAAAAGCTTCTTTCAGTTGGTAGGGTCAAAAATAGTAAGCATACTGTTATAATCTCTGAGAAACTGGAGGCGAAGTTATTGAAATTTATCAATAATAATTCTACGAGTTCCTTAATGGTATGAATTTTCCGAATTTGTGATTTCAATGAACGTAATCAGCATTTGGCGCATACACTTTTATAAGGGCTTGTACTCCTCCATATATATCCGACACTACATTTGCACCATCGTAACCCTGTCCCCTACACTTGGACAAATCAATTCCATATTCTTCGATTGTATTTAAAATTTCAAATTCAAGTCCTCCTGCAGTACAAACGGCTACAGATCTAAGCTCCAAAAGGGACTCGCAGATTTTGATTTGTTTAGATACACCATTATTTTCTGTTATGGAGATATATCGAAAGACTACAGAAAGATGGTCAATTTTTGCATAGGGTTTACAAGTACATTTCGCAATACACCCACGGCGACGCTCTTGTGGTGCTGCCGCCGCTGGATCTTCTTCACAAAGAGAAGATAGTAATGGAGGTGGCTTTCAGGATGCAGCGGGACGGTACGTGGTAATCGTCAGGGATTGTATATGCGTATAAAAGAATCCTGAATCACGTGATGCCCGAGGACAGAATCAAAAAGGTCAGAATAACAGAAAGGTTTCACAAGACCCCTATCACTGACGGATGAGAAAAGGGTCCCAGGGATATTTTTATATTTGCGGATAGATATATGATTGACGGCAGGGCAGGTGCAGGGATATACTCTGAAAACTTAAACTTGTCCTGCTATGTTAGTCTGGGAAGATTCGGCAGAAATGCTTGCTTGTTTTGGTTCGTGCGTTGGACTACTATCTGGAGGGTCAGGTGCGAGAAGGTAAAATATTTATTGCATTGGACAGCGGTGGTCAGATGCACGGATCGGATAGAGGTGAATTTTTCCCTAGCGCTGGAATGTGTCTAGAAGCTCAATGAGTGTATACCTCGGAAAATGAGGTAGCACTCCACCTAGGAATTGAAGAGAAAGAAATAGCGGACGCCTTAGCAAAGAACGGGTCGGCTATGACGATCACGAAATCGTTTTTTTTTTGCCATTGGGGGAGACATGGTGAAGGACCTAATCGAGAAGTGGGTCATAAAAGAACACCAAAATTGGTGGGAGAATATGACGGCATGCCGACAGGCTAGGAAGACGATTAGGCTGTCGTGTGAACGACCAACCAAAAGGAAAGTTCTAAGCATGGAGCAAGGAACACTCCGACGGTAATTTCATTGACTAATAGACACGGCAGCTTCAGATGTCATCTCAAAAGAATGGAGATCCTGGAGAATGATACGTGCAGGCTGTGTCTGGAGGATACTGAGACGGCGGAGCACATTGTGTGCGAATGCCTGGCTTTGGCGAGCAGGAGGTTTACTGTAGCCGACAACCCTTTGGGTAGCATGGGACAGCTAACCTACAAACAAATGCTCAAAATAACAAGGGGCTTCGAAGTTGGGGTTTTGCCAGGGAATTTCCCGACGAGGATCGGCTAAGACGACTTTTGACAGAAGGATGACAAGGGACCCGAGGGAAGAGGTCTGATTCGACAATGTCTCTGATAATGATAATAATAATTAATAAAAAACAACAGATTATTCACTTAAATACATGCATTGTGCTCATCCTTCCCTTGTAATTAATTAACCCAGAAGTATAAGGCTCGAAACCATAAATAGTTATATGAAACAACTATACCTAGAGGAGACTCTCAATTTTCTTACATTAAGGGTATGACATCATTTCCCAATGCGGTATAGTACGGTCGGTAACTCTGACGCCAATACAATAAGTTTTTCCGCTCAGGATGTCGATGGGAAATGTCACATTTACGATTGCCTGAGCAGAGCTGCCAGATCGGGATTTTAAAATTCTGGAAAAGATCACATATAAAATCTGAAATTAAAGGGAAAAAATTGGGACCAACTCTAAGTTGAAACAATTGTCTTGAAAGACAAAGGCTCAAAAGTTTAGATCCCACCGAGTGCGCTGTTGAATGGTCGGATATTCCAAGGTTTTGAACCCAAAAGATTAAAAAAACTGATAAAGTTTGGGGGTCATGAACCTATTTTCATGTCAGAAATAAAAAATTTGATTAGCTTGTGCATATTTGAAATTTGATATCGATTTTTGAGCATTATTTTTAAATTTGCCGCGCTAAATAGAGTATTTTTCATCGGCAATTTGTGTAGCTAAAATTTTAAAATAATCGGCTGATTCTTTCAAAAGCTACGTGAATTTGCTTAGAAGTGGATAACTTCTAGGATATTATCGATCATGGGTTATAAAATTCTACTCATCTTGCCATCTGTATGAATTTACTGTACAATGGTTACGTGTAGAAATGTATGAGAGATGTTTAGAAAGTAAGGGGAATTTTTTAATAATATTTTTGTTCATACATTTTCCACATTTTCTAATCCTACATTTCTTTCAGCGTCGCGGTATTTTTTTATTTATTTGCTCGAAAAATCTACAGACGTTTCTTTGATCCACTGATTTACAACTTATTTCATCTCATAGTACTTCAGAATGATTGCCATGAAAGTGGTTTTCTAAACTCTGTTACTAGGGGCAAGGTTTGGAGAGTATGATGGATGGGGAAGCTATTCCCCTCTAATAGTCTACTTTGTAGTCCTGGCTGTATCTTCTTGAATAAGCGAACGTGAGCGCAATTTTCCGGCGCCAGTGTTCATCAATTGATCCCTCAATTTATTGTACCACCCTTTTCGAGATAATCAATAAGGATAACTCCTTTTGCATCTCAAAATACCGTTATCGTCATCTCTCCAATTGATAGCACTATCTTTGCTTGGAAGGGAGGTTCCTAATGGGGTTTTAGCCACTCTTTAGATTGTTGTTTGGTCTGAAGATTAAAAACTTTATCTGTGGTAATTTCTCTATTCCAAAAATGTTCACCATTTTGCATAACGTTTGCAAGAATTCGTTGACAATGCTCCAATCTCCCAATCCTCTGTTCAGATATCAACAATCGTTCCATCCATCACACTGAAATTTTATTTACTCCCAAATGGGACTGCAGAATTTCATGAACAGCTTCCACGCTAATGTCAACATTATTGGCTTTTTCTCTTACGGTAATTGGGCGATACTCTATTATTAAGGGCTCTACTCGGACGCCATGTTCTACATTTTCTTTCCCCTCCTTGAATCTTTGAATCCAGTGATAAACTATTGATTTTAATTCCACATCAGATCCAAAAACTACCCTCAGGTGGCCAAAAATTTCTGATACTTTTACACCTTCTTTCCACAAGAAGAAAATGATAAGTCCTTGTGATTTCACAGAATTTTCCATTTTACAAAAATTTTAAATATGGTAAGATTAGTTGGTGTGTCCGCCATGGCTCCGGCGGCACACGTCGATCCGAATATCGAAATTTTTTATAACACCTCGGCATAATTGCTCCTCAATCTCATCAATCCGCCGTGAAATCTCGTCTTTGAGTTGTTAGATGGTGGTTAGCTTGTTGACATAGAGTTTTCTCTTCGGATGGCCCCAAAGAAAGAAGTCTAATGGTGTCAAATCGCACGATCTCGGCAACTAACTGACTTCCCTGTTTCGGGAGATTATACGCCCGGGAAACTTCTCATGCAGGAGAGTCATTGTGTCGTGGGTTGTGTGGCATGTGGCGCCATCTTGTTCAAATCATATGTCATCGATGTCATAATCTTCCAATATTGGCCACAAAAAGTCGTTTAACAGTGCGCGGTAGCGTTCGCCATTCACTGTGACCGAATTCCCAGCATGATTTTCAAAAAAAGGTCCAATGATTCCTCCAGCAAAGAGCCCACACCACACAGTGGTCTTTTGTGGATGCATTGGTGTTTCGGCAATTGCCCTTGGATTTTCATTAGCCCATATTCTGCAATTCTGTTTGCTGAAGTAGCCACTGAGATAGATTTTGCGGACCGAAAAAATCACGAAGAGCATGAAATGCACTTTTGTTTGAACATCCATTTTCGTAATAGGCTTCAATAACTTTACTACAGTGTTCAATGCTCAACTTTTCCGTGATTCAATTTGTAAATGACTGAAGATGTCAAAACAAAAAACTAACCTCAAAAAACAATTGACGTTTAAGCTCCGTTCACATTTAACATGTGGCCAAACCATGCGTGAATCACATGTGAGAACTTTAAGGGAAAACTACATGATCCACGTCGATGGCCGAGCAGGTTGAGGCGCAAGTCTATAGATTTTTTCCCCTGTTGGTGTGGGTACAAATTCTGCACTGGACACGGCAATTTATCTAGATACCAGTGGTTGAGGCAATTCTACTGACAAGAATTGTACTTGTGAAGACACTGGGATGTGTTGCACAGTACTAATTTCATGCCAAAAACTGTGACTCACTTGCAACATTTGTCAGGTTGAAAATTCCCAATCTCCCTTCCCCTAATTTCCTTCCGACTAAGCTGTGCTGTGTGCATCATAGGGTTGTCCCCTGAGTTTAGGCAATATCCTAAAAAAGTGGTGAACTAAATACAACATGGGAAAGTTCGCCCTCTAAAAAGCACCGAGTTTGAACGTGTTAATTACAACCTTCTTATTTTTGCGCATTGTTCGAATGGATTTCTATTTTGCACGCGAATAGTTAATAAACACACTTCTGAAAATTTATTTCAATCTTAGGAAGGAGGACGTTGTTGTCTATCAGCAGAAGTAAATATTTTACATTCCTAAGCTAAAATTCATGCCAGGAAATTCTCATTCGATTCAGTCTAACAAATTTAATGCATTCTTGGTGTAAACTTCCAATAAATTAATTGAATACCGTCAAAAACTCTAATCATTCTGGTTATTTACAATAATAACAATTCCTGAGATTCCTGAACGGTTGCCCGCCATCAGTATCTGACAGTTTTGCAATTAGCGCGCATTCAAAGTTGATGG
>QYTT01093106.1:0-25701 GCA_006980735.1 Dasypogon diadema
GAAGTCGCCTGGCTCTGAAGCTTTCTTATGTTTTTTAACGGGAATAATTTTCGCCAATTTCCAGTCAGAAGGGAACAGTCCTTGCATAATAGATGTATTGAAAACATGCGTAAGCGGTTCAATTACAACCGGAAGAATAAGCTTTATAAACCTTAAATCAATATTATCTAAACCAACTGCGTTTGATTTTAGTGATTTAACAGCCATTACCACTTGGTTTAAGTCAACACTAGTAAAAGAAAACTCCCTATCATAATGATCTACTAAGAAGCTTGGTGCTGTATCGGTATGTTCATGTACTAACATAGAAAAGTGATCACTCATTACTTCAGGTGGGAGTTGGCACTCATCATTGCTCTTAGTTACTAAGTTCATGTCCCTTAAATTCTTCCAGAGTTCTCGCGGAGATTGCTTGCAGTCAAGCTTTGTTTTGCAAAAATTAATTTTGGCCTTACGGATTTCAAACGTACATTTATTACGTAGCCTTCTGAAGTTATTCCTCCGAAAATCACCACCATATCTTTTCCAACACTGATAAGCGTGGTTGCGCTCAATTATCAACCTTTCTATTTCCACATTCATCCAAGGCGATCGAAACCGAGGTGTATATGTTACAACTGGCACATATTTATCATATAAATAGGATATCATGTTATTTAATATATATACTTTGTCTTCAACACTATGCAATCTGTAGATATTGCTCCACTCTAGCTCCTCAGCCTCCCTATATAAGGCATTCACGTTAGTGTTTTTGAGAGACCGGAAGGAAACCTTTTTGGAGGGTGTGTTTTTATTGGAGACATTGGGCACTGAAACTGACCAGAGATTATATTATTATGATCTGTAATAATATAGTCTAATAAAGATGAGCCATTATCATAATATACGCAAGCAAACGCATTTTTATAAATCCATTTAGGTAACATAGTCTTCTATTTATAACGCTTAAAATTAATTGAATTTTGAAACTTTTATTTTTTCCACATATTTGAAGCTAACTCTATAAGGTTATTGATAACCAGCCCTTAAGATTTTTTAAATAATAGGTTACTCCAATTCCCAACCAATTGTATTCTATCGAATCGATGAAGTATAGATTCTACCTCATCGATTTTGAAATTAATTACAAGTAATGCAGTTGGTAATCAATTCATTACTACCTATGACATGCATGTGTAAAAGTAATTAATTCTTTATTTGTTCAGTAATCCAAAGAAGAATCGATCCGGAATCATAGGAATTAATGCAGAACTAATTCTGAATGTATTCCTTTCCCAACTGGGAATGACGTAAAATTCAAATTTTCAAACTCAAATTTTCACCGGAAAATTCATTCTAAATCTCTTCTGAAAGAGATATGTCATTACATGCTGCATTACCTTTTCTAGAAGATAATGGATTTCAGAACTAGTTATTTCTACGGGAAACTTTGAATTGATTGTAACCATTTAATGAGTTTTCCTTTCATGATGGAAGTAGTTCCCTCCGGAGTTGATTACCATTTTTTGCTGGGTATTTTTATTATATATTAGATCATTTAGTAGCACATTTTTTCACAATAAGTAGTATAATGAAATATGAGAATATAATCAGTCTCATATCAAAATGACTTCACAAAAAAGGTTAGTCAAGAAAGGGCTCTATGTGAGTTGTTGTAGTAGTGAGTGACTCCAATGCATCAAAAAGTACAATAAAAAACTTTTTTTTCGCAGCTGTATCAATATGTGGAAAACTGAAGTAGGAATTTCTTTCTTGGAAATAATTACAAAATAATAAGAGTTTTATATTAAAGCCATAATTTGAGTTAAAGAAAAGATTTTTACAAAAATGACTTTGAAATCCACACTTTTTACACTCACGGTATAATAAGTCAATAGCATTCTGTTGATAACGCAGTTACCAACGTCTAACTACATAAATTCATTACTATCTAGGAAAATCCTCACTCAGTCATTGTATTCTGCCTAACTATCTTCCCTGACGATCACAAGTGAAATATTTTGCTGTTTACCTAGTGCCAGATACCATTTATGGTATGGTGCGAACTTTCTTCGCGTAACTCCGGCTTTCCTCATCTATGTTTGCTTAATCACTAGCACGACAGAATGTAGCTAAGTAGACTTGTACTGCAATCCATGATATTAGAGAAGACCTAATTTCATGTTAGATTCACAGACGCTGCTATATTTGCACGCAACTCTGTGAAATGTTATCTGATTGCTGTGAGAGTTTGAATCAATATTTATGGCTAAGAGAAACCTTTTGACCTAAGCTTTTCTTGAGAACAGTTAATGCCCTTGATGGATGTTGTCAGGTTCGCTATTATTACCCCCAGTCGGCGACAATAATATAAATTGAAAGGGCACGTTTTATTAGACTTTTCCGTATTGTACGGGTTTTTCATAAAAACCATATGAATTTCAATTAATCGGTTGGCTATAATCACCAGTATACTTACACTCACTCACAAAATTGAGCGTACACGGTTATTCAAAACGAATAATGTATTAATTTTATCTCACGTTATTTTTATTACATTAAGAGTGACAAAATTTGCACTTATTAAATATAAAAGTTCAATTTTGTAAGTAAGTATGTATATATATAAAATTGTTTTCATTTCACAATAATCTATACAAATAAATATAAAATTGCAGTGTCTGTCTGTGATTTCAAAATAACTGCTTTTTTTTAAGCTCATATGATTATTAAAACCCAAACACACATTTTTAAGATTTTTGTCTGTTTGTTTGCTTATTTGTCCGGGCATCGATTTTGACGGGACTTTACAAGGAGTAATCTAGTCTGCATTATATCCTGGAAATATTTAGGGTGCCTGCGTAAAAATTGAAAAACTGTTGAAATTAGGGCCAAAAGTTTTACTGTAACTGCCACTAAGGCCCTGTTCATAAATAATAAATAGTAATATATCTATACATATAAATACAATTGAAGTAACCGTCAGCGATTTTGCAATAAAAGCCTATACCCTATTTGCCACTATATAGGATACCTAGGCGTAAACAGCAGTTTTTCAAACTTTTGTCAGAGAAAAAGAACTTTAGTGGAACTTTGATTTAAAGATTAAAAGCTGAAAAGTATTTCGCTTGTTTTAGTTCCACTGAAAAAAGGAATTTGGAAAAAATTTTTTTGAGGATGAAATAGCTAGCAAATTGCTAGCATTTAACAAATTTTTTGGAGTGTTTCGATCTGACGGTAGGGCATAAATCTCGTTGGCGCGGCATGGCCCTGGTCTAGTTCGTTATGCCATGGATAATCATTGAGCCATCCAAAAATCTTGCCTCAAAACTTTCAATGCATTTAACAAAAAAATAATAATTTGGTGGAACTTTGATTTAAAAATATAAAATCGAAAAATATTTCTACATATATATTTTTCTAGGCATTACACCCTCAAAAATTTTTTTTCCGAATTTCTTCTTTCAGTGGAACTAAAACAAGCGAAATATTTGTCGATTTTTGATTTTTAAATCGAAGTTCTTGCCAGAATTTTTAAATTTTACTGAAATATTTGTATGCTGAACTTTATCCATCTATATCGAAGGGCTGGACAGAAAAAAAATACTGTATCATGCATATATTTTTTATATACTTATATCAATTAATATTTTTCCATAAACTTATATCAATTAATATTTTGTATCAGGTAGAATGCGCTGTAAATATAATGTTTAGGCTTAGTGGAAATCCATCTTTGGTATTTAAAAGGAAATTTCAATTTCCATAACTAGATTTTGTGTTAATTTTTTTTTACTAGAATTGGCGATACTAGTGATTCACTTGAATAAGTAAAAATACAATAAGAAGTAACTAGCACCACATGATGTTACTACTACTAAAATGGATAAGGTTAAAAGAACTAAGATTAAAAAGCGATCGTGAAATCCATATATATCTAACGAAAGAACTAGGAAGCAATTACTTAAAATTAAAAAGATGCTACAGCAGAAAAGTACAGTCTCTTAAAAGGCCCATTGTAGCCAGTCTCTCTCGTATTTTCGTCACAGCAGTAGTGTTAACAGGCCTTGAATAAACTTGGTCCTTAATTGTTCCCCATAAGAAAAAGTCCAATGGAGTTAGATATGGAGATTTTGTAGGCCAACAAATCGGTCTACATCGTCCAATCCACCGTTCAGGAAATGTTTCGTCCAATTTTGTTTTGTTTTCAATTTTGTTACCAATATGGACTGTTCGCGGGAGGGGGCCGCTTCTGATCCCCCACCTCTCCCGACGGGGGTGTCGACGAGGTACCTTTTGGGGCGCATTGCAAGCTGGGCGAACAACCAACATCGTCAGATGTGGGACGTGAGCCCATTTGGCGATACAACCAAGGAACTGTGGGGCCCTCCGAACGCCTACCTCACATCTAAACTTCTTAGATTAAATAAACCATCACTAAGGTTACTTGTTTCTATCTTGACGAGACACAGTTTCCTTAGGGCACATCAACACAGGATCGGTCGCTCAGGCGATTCCGACTGCAGAGGTTGCGGGGAGGAGGCGGAGGCGGTGACACATTTCTTGTGCCATCTCTCGGCGAAAATATTCAGGCACCTGGGACACTACTTCCTTGACGAACTGCATCAGGCAGGCGAAAGGGGGTGGGAGTGTATACTGGCTTTTACAAAGTCGACCGGGTGGTTGAATTGCTGACAACAGCTGTTCCGCCTTCTTAACTCTTCGGGTGGAGGAACAATTGGCCTAATAATGGCCTCAGTTCAAGGGATTTTCGCGATCCCACACCCAACTCAAAAAAATATATATACGGACTGTTGCTCTATCGAGTTGGTAATATATACATTGCCCTTCTGTTAGCCAGCGGATTGTCTTCTCCAAAGAGTCTGCATAAATTTGGTTATTAAAGCAACAATTTGAGTTTTCTTCGTCTGCTTCTGCATTAATGGAGTAATATATTACTAGTCGTTGTACTTCCGTTTTATCAGAAAATTCTATAGTGTGCTGGGCAAGCTACTGGGGTACTTCAGGGTTCTATTATTAGTTCATTGCTTTTCGCTCTTTATATTAACGACATCCCACAGATCGGTTTGGAATGTAGCCTTGTAAAGTATGCCAACGACATACAGCTCTACTTATCTTAGGCGGTAAGCAGCATTCTTGACGCGATTTCTATTATGAGTGAGGATCTTTTTCTTATTCAGAATTGGACTCAGTCGATCATAATTGCGAAATTGGAATGTAGATCTAAGTACCTTCAGTCTCGAAAATCCTTTTTTGTGGTTGTCTCGAAACTGTGAAATAGTTTACCTGTGGAGTGTAAAGCCGCTGTTTCTGTGACCCAATTCAGGACATTCTATACCAGACTTCTAATCTAATCAGGACATTTTATACCAGACTTCCTTATTCAAATTAGTACTAAGCTACCACCGTATTGCTGCCATGCAAAATTATATCATTTCTATTTAAGGTCTTTGCATAACAAATACCTTAATAAGTTTGGTCTACCGTTTGTAATACCTTGAAGTTTGTGAAATTTGATCCAATGCTTCTTTATAGCATTTGAAAGGGGTGGTGGAAGTTCTACCAATATATAATGGAAATAACACGCTTTTTATCCGAAGACGTTTAACACAAAAAATCTTTCATATTTGCTTTTATTGAAACATAATAATATAAAATGCCTATCAAACCAAGCTTTTCTGGCTTTAACAAATTTCAAATTTTTTTTGTAGCAAACAAATTCTTTTGCATTTAAATAATATAAAATGCAAAGACCTTATATAATAGGCACTTGTCTATTAATTCTTGTTTTCTTCTTCTTTTTATTCATTTTCTTTCTATTTTATTGTTATTAATAATCTTGTTTATTGATAGGAGCCTAATCTTATTATTTATTTATTTTTTTGTGTTTCTGTAATGCACTTATTATTATTATTTGTATACTCATTATTTGTTGTGTGATTTGTTCTTTGATATCGTTAGTCCTGTTATTTATAGTTGGTTTCATTTGTTTCCTTTTATAATTTGTTATATTTATAGCTATTTTTATTTTCGTTATTTCTGTTTATTTTATAGCTAGTTATTTCTTCATTATTTATTATTTCCCGGTTTCTCCTTGTTTAAATTAAATTCACCATTGTGGATGGACATTATAAGGTTAGCCCTTATTCTTGCAGCAAAATAAAAGGTCTTATTAAGTGGTTGCCAGCCCAAACATTGACACTAAATCTATGCTCGAATTAGGTCGCCCTTATCCTATGTGTGCTAGTTGCGGAAGGCTGTGATAGATATGAACGTCTCCCCCGCCCCTCGCCAACAAAACCCATTTAGTTAAGATAGCTAGGTTAGTGACATTGTATTAGGGTATAGGTAGGAATATTGTAGCATAGCTTAGTTGTATTAGGACTTAGGGTGAGTTGAAATAAACAATTTGAAATTGGAACCACTGTTGTGATTAGCCCTGTCTCCACTGAGTCTACCTGGAGCAATATTATGGCAAGTGTCCACAGTAGATAAAATTCTATAGACTTATAGTGTATTCGAGTGGTATACTCGAAATATGCCTTCCGGTCGAGCAAATCCCGGGTAGAGTAACTCTTGGGCAGAGCAACGCTTAAGCAGAGCAACTCTCAGGCAAATCAACTCTCTGGCAGGGCAACTCTCAAGCAGAGCAACTCTCGGGCAGAGCAGAAATGTGCTCGACTTTAATGTTCAGATGACACATCTGTCAATTTAACAAAATCCCCGTGAAGATGTGGATTTTCATTCGAGGAATTCTGAGATATCTAGTCAAAGCAGTGGCAATTTCTTCTTCATCGCTTGAGGATGAGAAGGAGAACAATTCCAATGCAACCAATATCTTTTTGTTCATATTTGCTTATAATTGTAAAGAAAATACTATTAGAACGTGGACCTTTGCTTGAGGATTTTGCACTTGTTTTCAGTTAAGAATTTTTCTACTATCAAATGTCAAAATTTATTCCAGACACTTTATCAAATACACAATCGTAAATAGCGAGAAACGTGCAAATCTGCATTTCATTTCCAGAGTCGAAAAAGTGCTCTTTCTGATCGCTCGTCGAGCACATTATGGTACCACTCAAATGCGCTGTTTTGCTCGCTCGATGAGTGAGCGACCAACTCGAATTCGCATTTTTGTCCACTCGACGAGCGAGCAACCGACTCGAATTCGTATTTTTGCTCGCTCGCTGAGGGGGTGAAGAACTCGAGTACGATTTTGCTCGATTTCTGCTCCGAGAGTGCTATTACGCTATTACTCATTTAGAGCATTCTGCAAGTGAACACATCACGTAGAGCACTCTAGCTAGAGTAACTCTAAGGTCTCCGGAAATTTTTTTTACTCTAGGTAGAGGGCTCTAAATCTATTTAGGTAGTGTGACAGAATTATCTTCTCTACGTAGAGCAGTGCAGTGTGAAGTTAATAAAACTGGGGTATTGAAATAATTTATCTTTGTTCAAGAACATTAATTAAAATGAGTGTTCAGAAAATGTACAAATGGATGAAATTGAAGTTTCCAGAACATTGCATAATCTTCGTTGCCAGGTAAACAGTGAAGTGCTATCTCAGAGTTAGGGCTAAACGTTCTCCAGACGAAATCGCCTTCCGCATTTGTGTATCCTTTTTTTATTTTTGAGTCTATTTTTTCTAACACAAAATTGAAATCTTCATATGAGAGTCGAATGAGGTTTTTGAAAATCTCTTCACTTTCTTCCCTCAATTAACTTAAAAGCTTGGTATAAGCATCTTCTTCTCCTCTTTGAGCTATCCACTTTCTTACCCAGAATTTCCTTTTCTTTTTTTCAATAAAATCACGACTACTCTGCCAGCAATCAGTTGCTCGACACGCGTCATTTTTGCGACTGAACTGATTTATTAAATTGTTCTATCACTCAGCTAAAGTAAAGAAGTGTACACGAGCTCTAGAGAACTTTAATTAGAGCAAATCTACATGATCTCTACGACTTCTCTGCAGACTTCCGTAGAACATAAATTTTTATACAGTAGACATAACTGCTAGAGAACTCTAGCTAGAGTAAAGAAAGTCTAGCTAGGTTTTACTCTACTGTGGACACATAGCATTAGACCGAGTTTTCCCCTATTGTCTATTTATATCTCTAACATTATTTAACTCACCTTCAGTGTTATATTATATCTATTAATGGAGTGTTTTTGATTTAATTTTTCTCTTATTCTCAGAGTATGCCGTTCGGATTGTGATTGTGGTTGGGAATTTGCATTAGGCGTTAGGTGCAATTGAAATATTCCTCAAGAGTTTTCGCACTATCCTCCATAGTAATGAGATGATTAAGCCACCTATTATTATTATTAGCAAAGTACAGTATTTATTTATAGCATAGTTCTCAGTGTTCATGTATTAAAAAAGTTGATTTTTAAGAATAGCAGAAATTAATCGATCTATAAAACCGGCTTTATAACTATTTAGATTTACTCGTTGTTTATTTGAATGAATGTATTCTATGAATGTATTCAGAAAAATTTCGCTGTTGCCGTTAACTAGTGGAATTAACTGATCTTAATTATGGGTGTAAAGAAATTTGTCTTCCAAGGCTTTACTTCCATTGCGCTTTATAACCTCCTTCTAGAGCGGTTGCTGGCGAATAGTGCCAATAGTCACCAGTTTCTCTTTTCTGTTTTCTTAAGGAAAATGTAACATGGTCAACAACTTAACACTAACAGTGGTTCTTATCCAACTTTGATGTGATAAACTGCGATATCATACCATGATCCCATACCTGTTCAAACGAGACAAGTGACTAAGAGAATTATAGAAGCAAATAAAGAAATGAAAAAGGAAACTGACCAACGAGATATTCAATGCAACTATTTTTATCAAAGTAAACCATTGTAAAAAGTTATAATCACAGAAAAACGATTTAATTAACATGTTTTTGCAATTAAATATTTCAGCCGGCTCAGGGAAACACGTAAGCAGCCTAGAATTCATTTTAATTTGTTCTTTGTCACCTTACTAGGAAATAAAGAGTGCAGTGCAGTATTTAAATTTTCACATTCATTCTCTACAAAAATTAGAGTGTGTGGAACGGTGGAACGTAACTGTACTTGTTGTATCTATAATTTCTGTTTTCTTTTTAGTGTTAGTAGATTATGTTAGTCAACTATTAAAAGAAGTAGTTTGCTCCAACGAGGGGCTTATTGTCTGTTTTTTTTAAGTTTAGCTTCCACAAAAAAAAATATTTCTGTAACCTGTTACCTGTTACTATGTTATTATAACAGGTATGGAAATTATTTAAAAAATAATTCCAAGTTTCGCCAGTTCCTTGCTTTGGATGTGTAACAAGTTTTTTGATAAGTTAAAAATAATCATTTATATAGATTTATATAGAGATTATAACTGTTAACACGTCCGCTCTTTTAATAGATATACTTTTGCATCACCTTAAGACTATATACACTAACTAGAAAAAATCGGCGCACACCAAGTAATGTGAAACTAAGGTTTATTTCCTATATAATCCCAGTTTAGGAAATGCTAACATAATTTATTCCGAGCAAATTCGGAATTAAACAAAAAATCAGAAACAAAAAAAGTTTGGAAAAATCGGTAGAAAAAGTCTTCTACATCTATATATATCTATAAATATTATAAAACAAAGTCCCTCGCCGCTTCTGTCCGTCTCTGTGCGATTTTTTCCGTAACTACTGAACAGGTTTTGTTCCGATTTTCATGATTAGATAGATTAATTCACGGGGGAGGTTTAGATATATAATTGATTGTTGTCTTTAGTACAAAAATTCGCCGCTAGAGGAGTAAATGTATTTTTTCATTGGAGGGGGTAAAATGGCTATCTTTGGAAAGATGGTGAATGGAAGAGTAATATTTATTCGAGGACTTTAGTCCTAAAATGTAACATGGCGCCGTAAGAGTCGTTAAAAAGTTGATTTTAAAAAAATTGTTTTTCCAATAACTTTTTTAATTGTTAAGCGATTTAAATGTAAATTGCTATAATAATGGGTGTTATGTGTGCAAATAAGATTGTTTTTTTTTTACTGTTCAACCAAAGCTTAGGGGATGCCCTATGATGCTGCGGATGTGTAAAAACATTTCGAATTTTCGAACATTTTCGAAAAAATGAGAAGTGCTCGAAAATGATACTTTACATGTGACCGTTAATAACTTTTGAACGGCAAACTGGAAAGGGCTATGTGACATACTGGAATTAAATATTTTTGTACTCCATTGGAATCTGTAAAAAAATGGAGGGGTCACCGATTTATATTGGGATATAGAATGGTATAGAAATTTTTGTGAGATTTGGTTACAACTTTGATATGTTTTCGTCTATTTTAATGAAAATTTATAGATGGGTGAAGAGGTGGGGGTATCTACTACCATGTGTAAAGATTAATTTGAATTTTACAAATTTTTCTAACAAAAGATTCAAACTTTCACTTCAAATTTTTACGACTTTCTGATGTGGTAGTGTAGACCTGTGGAATATCAGTACTGTATATACTACAAGGACACGTAAAAATATTGGGACATTTGCAAATATAACAGTTGATTGCGGCTTTTGTGGAATGTCAGGGAGGGGGGAAGAGGAATCAGATGGACCGAGGTGGTCATTGGAAATATATCTGTGTATATTTCTATTTCTGAAACCAAATTTTCACTCTCATTTGCTGCAAGGCATTAGACAATCTTCCTATTAAACGTGAAGCTTTAATAATAGTTATCGGTTTTTATTGCAAAGCTCTATGGATTATATCATCTTCGTGCGTAAGAATTTAACATTTTAATTTTAGGGCATTGTAATGATTTGATAAATGAATAAATCAATTAATAACTTATATACTTGAGGTATTTGTTGATGCAATGCCTTGTTGGCATTTGCTCTTCAGGCCCATAGTATATCTGTATGACCTTTTAGAGTTGTTTTTAATACAGACATTAGTTTATCCCATCTAGTCGTCAAATTCACAAAAAATGTATAAAGTAAAGATCATAGTAGCATTTGTTGAAGCAGCAATTTTACAAACCTAATTTAGGCTGTGCTTCTTCATTTTTTTCAGTTATGGCTTGCACTCCATTATAAACACCAGCCACGCCCAGTCCTTGACCACTAACATTTATAAATTCGGTATTTTGTTTAATAATTCAATAAAGTATAAATATTTTTGAAAAGTAGTGAAAATTTTAATGATTCATTTCTCTTCCAACACCGATAAAAATAAAACAAACATCTGATGATCATGAATGAAAACAGAGATTTTTTGAATTAAAGTGTACTTCTCACTCTGAAAATGGATGTGAAGTGTAAAGGATTTTCTCAGTTCCCATATGATTATTTTTGTCCTTTTGTCAAGTCACAACTCAGTAGTAAAGTTGGCCGTCAGTATGGTCTTTACCATGCCCTTCAAAATTCAGAATGCAAAACTGAAAAAATATGCCCAATATGTGTAGCGGCTCGACGGGGTTTTTTTTAAGGCGTTGCCTAAGCTCAGGGGACAACCCTATGATGCTCATAGCCCAGCTTTAGACGGAAGGAAATTAGGGAAGGGGAGATTGGGAAATTATAACCTGACAAATGTTGCAAGTGAGCCACAATTTTATTGGCATGAAATTTTTACTGTGCAACATCCCAGTGGCTTCACAAGTACAACTCTTGTCAGTAGAATTGCCTCAACCACTGGTACCCAGAAAAATCGCCGTGTCCTGTGCGGGATTCGAACCCACGCCAACAGAAACTCTGCGGACGTGCGCCTCAGCCCACTCAACCACCGGCGTGGGTGCGACAACTAATGCATTTAATAGGGATGCAGATGGAAACAAAGAGGCCGAAATAATTTAATCTCTATGTTTTGATCTTGAATTTTAATAAAAATATTTAAAAAACTCCTTATGTCTTATCATTCGGGGAAAGGCGGAGCCCACAATTTAAAAATATATATATATATATATATTTTTTTTATAAAGGGGGACGGGGATCTAAAATCAGAAAAATTCTGCTTACGTAATACTTTAACGCTCCCAAACCAAAATAATTAATTTCGCGCGAACAGTCAAATATTAGTGTGGAATTATGCGAAAAACTGGTGCATTCTATTCCGAATAGGCTCAGAGAAATTATTAACCAACAAGTCATTTTTTTGGAAACACAAGAATGAATTTTTAACTGTCCCAATACATTTATTACTTTACTCACAGACATGGGGACAAGTGATGTGAAGCGGCACTTAATTAAGTGAGAATCAGATATTTTTATTTTACAAATATTACATCGAAAAATATATAATTTATGTGGGAAAACTTGCCTGAAAAAGAACTTTGAATAAATTTGTCGCAAATTACTTCTAGTAAAAAATTTACCGCTACGTACGCTGCACTTGGATATCACCAATTGAAGAGGAGATGGGCTTATCACTCATCCCTTATCAGCTAGCAGCTGCAGCAGTACCAGTCGATCAGCCGTCGTGTTGTCTGAAAAGAAAAGTTGTTTGTTAAGTTGTAAACCTTTAGCAAGAGTGTAATTAACCTTTAATACTTGATTCGATGCTTAGTAGAAGACTCAGGACCTGTAAAAGAATTGCATTTACTAAAAAAAACGTGTGATGAAGAAAAACTACTGAATTGTACCTACCCTTTAAACATGGGCGTATCCAGGCGGGGGCAAGGTAGGGCAGCTGTCCCCCCCCCCCTTTTCCAAAGTGGAAAAAATAAAACAGAAAAAATCATAAATTTCTGAAAAATTTATTTATAGGTTGATTGTTGGTATTTCAACACTTTAAAAGAAACTGATTACGAAATAGAGATTCTCGCGTCATCTGTGAGTAGTCATAAGAACCACAACTTTAAAAATTAATTAAATTAATTAAAATTTCTCATAAGACTAACTTATGCAACTCGCAATTCTTACTGTTACACAGTATCTATGAGAAGTCATAAGAAATTCAATACAACCTGCACATGTGTAGTTAGCTTGCGTATTGCCTTCTTTATGTATCAGGCCGTGACATTCTACTTTGCGATTGTGTGAAGTGCGAATCGCAGTTCTATTTACATTGTTTCTTATGGCAATTTGAAAAGTTATATCATTCAACTCGTCTAGGCGTCAAAATTATGAGGCCTAGGAAAGAAAGAAAGGTATCATTGAAAGCCCTGAGGTCTTAGCAAACCAATGATGTATATTTCGACCTTTTCTAATAAAAAATTTAAAAATTTTCGCTCAAACACATCAAACCCAACCCTTTCCTAAAATTTTGTTCGACATGCCGTATTCATACCAAGCTTATTTAGGGGAAGGGGAATTGTGATACAAAATGTGGATTGAGGTACATGAAACGCAAGACATCATTGAAGTTTTAAAAAAGAGCGAATGTTTTTTTTCGGAGCAAAAGTAATGTGTGTGCCTAAAGATTCAAACACAATGCAAACGACACGACAATGTCGGCGTAAAAAAACGCCGACAAAATGCCCGTTAAAACACAATAATGGCAACTACGAGCGCGACATAAACTGTCATTGACACAGTTCTGTCATTACCCAATAGGAAATGAAGCGCTTCAAATACCATCCGCAAGCGCTTCTTAAGAAGCAGCAAGCGCTGCCCCAGCCTTTCCATCGTTGTTTCTTTTTTACATTGCATGTCATCAGCAGGAAGCACTTCAATGTTATTGAAAGACACGCGCTTCAGGAGCGCTATCGAAGAAGAATTATAGAAGCCCGTTTAGATCAATTTCAAAGCGTTAAATTTGTCCTTCTGAATTATTATCAGGATTGATTTACGTAATGGTTTCTCCAAATGCTAAGATTTTGCCGTACTAGTTTAATTAATTTATTTATTTAGTACACAATTTTTTAAAGCACTTGCGTGTCTTTTCACTTAAAAATTCACTTTGCTAATGAGAAACTCTGAGAGTTTCACTGTTGTCAGAAAAACTCCCGTTGCTTTTTCAGGAAAATTAGACTCCACAAATGAAATTTAAAAAGAAGATCCAAAAGCGCTTCCAGGTGATGGTTATGGAAGCGCACTAATTGTGCTACCTGCAGAAGCGCTACCATAATTTCCTATTGGGTATATTTTTGTCAAGAGTTGGTCGTGAGAATGGCCAGAATATCTAAAAAGAATTTAAAAAAGTTATTAAAGTGGTTTGTCCGATATTTTTGGCTTATGAGGAGTATAAGATTAGATTACATTACATCTGAGCGTAACCCAAAATCTTATTTTACTGAATTCGCCCTTAACGCGCGACAAATTTCAAATTTCATTTAAATTCAACGTCGACGACAAACGTTGTCGTCCGCATTGTGTTTTACTTCATATATTGTCGTGTTATTTAAATCAAATGACAGCGATTTTTTACGCCGACATTGTCGTGTCGCTCACATTGTGTTTTAGCCCTAATAGGTACATTAGTCTAAACCATGATAACGAGACGAAGACGAAGCGGAAGACTTCGGAATCGGCCCTAAGCATTCACCGTCAATGGGTTTTCGCAAATAAGGAGCAATTAGTGGAAGCAGTAGTATGGAAATTTGCAACTAATCCTCGCAAAGTGTTTTTCCTTTTGTTATTGTTTATTATTGTGTGGTACGATGGACCCTCCTCCTCCATGAAAGAGGTTAAATTTCAAAAACTGCCTCCCCTTCCGTTTTGAGCTGGATACGCCCTTGCCTTTAAATCAAACTATAGCGTTAACTAATTTTTAAAATATACGTTTAATTAAGAATTAATTTAATTTATTATTTGTAGCAATGTATTTTCGTAATAATCACATTTTTTCATTGGGTGCCCCACTACTCACAATATTTCCTGGACATTGCACCCCGCAGGTTTCCTTTGGGGTTAAGGTCAGGACTTAGAGCAAACTTGTCCATCAAAGGGATCCTTCTAGTCTCAAACCAACCCTGAGAATACTCGACAACGTCAACACTATCACTGTTATGTTCAAAAACAAACTCTCCAATACCTACGACATCGTCCAAATATGGGACCAAACCTGTGTCTAGGAACTCACAGTATTTTTGTGAGTTCATGCTGCGTGATGCGAAGTACAGTTTTGATTTTTCATAGGAAGAAAAGACATTACAAATCATTACTCCACCTCCACTGGTAAGCAGAGGGTAGACTCATCCTTGGAGGATTGTTGTCGCTTAAAGCGTGCCAATATGGGCTGAAACCAACGGGTCCATCCAAATTAAAAATATCCTCATGTGAAAAGAACGATGGTTTCCTACTTCTTAGTCTGATCCATATGACAATAATTGCCGCACCCGATGAGAACTCACAAGCAATATCAATTTCGCCACAATTAACGAAGATGTCAAATGCTTTGTTTTCTTGTCAATTTTGAATTCCCTCTTGTGGGATTCTTCTTTCCATAATTTTCAGGTAATTTCTAACAAACCCGATGTGAGCGAACGATTTCCTTCGCAATTGGCCTAATGAGCACTCCTCTAACCATCAAAGTGTCGGGTATGAATTACATTTAGAAATATTTTCGTTTTCGCTACTTTAATACGAATATAAAATTTCAAACGATTGCAAATGTATTCAGTACTTACCCGCTAATACACTTTAATCAATATTAGTACGTTCGCTGCCTCATGCACCGTTTTCGGTACACGTTTCTCTTACTTGAGAATATCACAAGTAATTTGAATGTATATTGGAAGTTACTCTCAGTGATTAAAGCCTGGCAGGAAACGTGTTAAACAAGGAAAGAAATTATAATTGGTTTAGATCAGCTATGTTATACCCTAGACCAGGGCCATCCAAATTTGGTAAATTCTGGGCGGATTAAAAAAAAGTTAATAATTCGAGAGCCGCATCTAACAATTTACTGAGGTTATAGATTTTAGGCTAGAAAATATGTAAGTTGTTAAATTAAAGGTAATGGAAGATTTTGAAAATTTTATTATTTAATATTATTGAGTTTCCCTTCTAGCCCAGAAAACGCACCTTTCAGCAGGTAGCCGAGAAACATTTGCCTATCTCCGCATAAGCGTTCACACATTTCAATAGAAATGTGTTAAGATTAGACTCCCACACCGGCACGCAAGATAAGCAAACCAAACCAACAATAGCCCAGAAAACATTTAATGCTTAGGAATTTAAGAACCACACGAAGACGAATTTTAAAAACATTTTTACACAAATTCAGGCCACGGCGGTTAACCCACCGTGTGCATTGGGGGTCTTTAAAGACCCCAACTGTTTTTCGGATATGTGCCACTTTACCCATGGGAGGGCGGTTTATTTTAATAAATTATTTCACAAAAATTTAGCTAATATTATGTACTTAAAATAGATTCGTTATACAGAGTTCCAAAATTTTTTCAGATTTTTCTTCAGCTTTAATCATAGTCAAAAATATTCTTGCCCTAAAAGACCCCCGTTGCACATGGTGTTAGTAAAAACTACGTTGCACGCGAGGGGTTAATAGGCTCATGCTTACCGTAGTTAGTTCTAAAGAAATTAGTAATCTGGTGAATAAAAACTGTATCGGCAACTTTGCGTCACTTGTCCAGAGAAATCACGCTCCAGATAAGGCGGGAGAATCATCGAATCGACCCAAGGCAGATTTCTGAACGCAAATCTAATAAATTTGCACGGAACCGATTCGATGCGGTCGATGTACACGGTTTACAAAGGCTTCCGTATCTAAGATGCGTACTCAAGTAGTGGGCTGTTCGCGCCAGAATGGAACGCATATCTGTTTTAATAAAAACAAATCTTGCTTTATTAAAATTTCTTAAATAAAAACAATAAAATACTTTTCCCCTCGTTGTTCAGTGAAGTTTCAGTGTCCCGCGCTGAATGCCTGCCATTAAAATTGAACACAGGGTGCTCCTCGACTCTGCCATGAGAGAGCTTGGCTAATTGTAGGCTCTCTGGCACCGTGAACTGATTAGCTAAAAGAGAAAAAATGGATTAGAAAAGTTCAATATGAAGGGGACGTTTTAATCTACAAGAGTTTAGCCCATCCCTTAAGCCAAACGTCTTGAATGCCACATTGCAACAACGTAAAACAGAATAGTTCTCCGATGGCAAGTCAACAGTTTCACTTGCACTCAATAACTGGTAAATTAAAGCGCACT
Organism: Dasypogon diadema; assembly: GCA_006980735.1. NCBI lineage: Eukaryota > Metazoa > Arthropoda > Insecta > Diptera > Asilidae > Dasypogon > Dasypogon diadema. Next base: position 17,085 of record QYTT01093106.1, read on the forward strand.
CTAATCGCCAATCACCGATAAGACTAAATTCGGATTAGCGAAAATTTCCATGTAGGTAAATTTTTGGCAAAATTATAAATTTTGCCTCCATTAATTAATGAAATTAATTAGATTCGAATTTAAAATCGTATTAACAAGGTAATTAGATATAACATCAGTTACCTTGAGGAAAGGAGAGGAAAAGAGGAGAGAAAGAGAAAAAGAACCTGTGGAAAAAATTCCAAATTTCGCATATTAGTAAGACCACAAACCTCAGAGGTAAAAAGGAGGTCAAGCAAAATTTTCAGAAGGAAAATTGAATTGAAAAATTGGCAAAATTATAAGAACAAATTCTCGAACATTCTACAAGTTTTTTAGCTCCTAGCACACACTTCAGCGCATGTAAAATTGCTAACTTGGATAAAAGTTAACTAAGAGTCTAAGTTTACATTTTTGAAAAGTTAAGAGTAATAGGGCAAACTCAATAAGGCCGGATGCTAGAAAGCTCAGGATCACATTGTCTCGAGTGATAACGCACAGAAAAAGTTCTTCAGAAAACGGCAGTTAGTGAATTTGAAAATATTTAGTAGTGAATTTTTTGGATTTAGACTTAGGCAATGTTTGGTGGATTTCAAAAATGCGATACCAGATTCGATATCAGCAATCTAGAAATTCTGCATATACCCATTTTCATGGCGATCACAAAAACTTCTGAAAGCACTTTACATTTCCAACTATCATATGGCAGCCCTCTGAAAAGTTTGTCCAATTTGGCTCATTTGTTTAGGTTTTACTAAAGTACTTGTGTAACGAAGTTTATCCATCAACGTTCTCGTCTTAGAAGGAAAATATCAATTTGTTATTTGATATAGCTGGAGGTTTCATATGGCATCCCTACAACTCCCATTGGCCCATTTACGAAGTTGATCTTTCGACTTCAGTGAGGTATCTGTATATAAAATTTCAAGCTCCTACAGTGTTGACGAATAGAGAGAGAGACATCTATTAAACGATTTCTTTTCTTCTCCCATTAATGGCAGTATAGTTTATTTCTGTGTATCATGAATATTTTTATGTGTTACAAACGTTTGCTTAAACTTGCATCTAAGGTATAACAAAAAGAAACAATATCACACTTCAAATAAACTTCAAAATATTTTCAAAAATTAACTGCGGTAATACGAATTTCCGCTTCGTAGTTATCAGCCCACACTTCTTTAATCTGAAAGTTTTTTGAAACTGATAACATACATATCAGATCTAGCCCCGTTATAAACAAAGTGCAGACTATAGCAACTGTTGGCATTTGTATAATAATTGCTCGAATTATTAGTTATAAACTATTTTAATGATTTTTTAAAAATTCGTGGTGCGATACTGCGATTAAGTGCAGTTGGATTGTTTAACACGTTCACGCCGGCGTGTACCACCGGTGGTACACAGGAGAACTTTAAGAGAAAATTACACGAAAAACTGCATACAACATGAGAAAGCTCTCTTACTAATAAAGCGCCGGCGTGAACGTGTTAAGCTAAGTATGTAGATCATAGCATGAAATTTTTATTGTATGTATAATACATACTATTATTCGACTCTATAAGGGACAATAATAAGAATAATAATGGAGCTCACTTATAAAATTGAATTGTTCTATGAAAATTAATTATCTAATTACACGAGTTAAAATATTTTCATTGATGAACAATCATTTAGAGAACCATCAAGTTCGTTCCTTTTAGCAATGAAGGAAGGAAAGTAGTCAAATATATTATAGGACTTTTCAAATAAGAAAAACTAGGTACCTTGATAATGCAGAATGGACAGCAGATAATCCCCTGATGTAGGTAATATGTTTCCAAGCAAAAATTACTACAATGCAAATATTGTGAGAATGAAGGTGGCGGTAACAAGCTGCTTTGCTAACAAATGACATCATATGACTTGCTCAGCAAGCGGAATACATTTGCAACAAATTTCTTTGCATACCTCGATTCAAACAGGTAGTTAAGTGCCTGCTCTCAAGAACAAAAGTGTCCACGGAAACCACAGAATTCCGAGAAACCTCATCTGTGTACATACTCAATCAGTACTGTATCCATCAACTTCGAATATTTTTGCTGCATTCCCGTCGCTTTATATGGAGGAAACCTACCGGCTTTGAAGGTAAATGTGCGTACAAAAAAGGGTGAATACATGGGAATTTGCCATGCTTCTATTTGGCGTGAAGATATCCATCCACTTCTAATAAAAATTCACTGTCATCCAAATATTAAGCTCTTTGGCAAACGTGTTGAATACCGTTTCTAATTAAGCTTTTCGCCTAACACCACCTGATTTTTCTGATCAACCGCTTTTCTGTTCATTTCAGATACCCGAAGATGGTGATAACGTGAGGACAGCTGGATAAGTTTGACGTCGCTTAGTGGCTTCTTTGCACGTTAAAGTTTGTTAATAATTGCGTGTAATTATGGAACTGTAGCGTATTTTTCGTAAACGTGTTTGGCGTGCGTGAGTGCCGTTGCTTAGATTTTGTTGATGCAAGTGTAGTTAACAAAATGGGAACTAAATCTCCTGGTGGTCCACAAAGATGTCGTGTAATACTGCAAAGATGTCTGGCCATTCAGCTAAGTAAACCTGGGCACATTCCAGAAGACTTTTGGATGTACGATTCCGGTTACATGATATTTCAGGTGAGTAAAAAAGAAAGTAAACACTACCAGCACTATACAAATATATGTATGTATATCCGGCTAAACGTCTAGCCTGGATGTCGCCTTGCATTAAGAAGAAAACTTGGAAGGTCAGGAATTGCATTTTATGTTTCCAGCATCCGCCGATGCAGTTGAATGGCCGTGGAAAGAGCAAAAGTTGCTTCCTAATTTTATACAAGTTCTTGTCATTTTGTGTATGTAATAAATGGACGAAGTCATGGACTCGATTCGAAGCCAAGTAGTTGCCCCCATTGAGGATGAGAATTATATAATAAATTTCATGCTATTCCTGCCACTTCCCCCACATTTGCCTACAAAATGTTGGGTTGTGTAAGGTTACGTGCAAGCAATTGCTGAATTCTTCTTATTGACACTGTGGATATGAGAACAGCCTTGGTGGCAACTAAAGCATTTTGCGACATAACGGCGCGCTGGAAAATCAGAAGTGATCATAAAATAGTGCACTTATTTTAAATCCATTCAGTTTATGAAGTCATCAAACTATGCTTGTACTGTCGAAACCAGTTCGACGAGAAGCAGGTTTTATTCACCAAAATTAATTTTAAAGGTATCAAGAACCGGTCGCCATAACGACCAGTTTAAACATTCAAATGGAACGAAGACTTGATTAAGTTCCTTTTCCAAATAAAAAATCATTCTCAATGAATATTAGGTAGGTAATTGAATCGAACTTTAGGTTGATTTTATTATTTTTATTACCCAGATTCATGATATCTAAAAAAAATTTGTTTTTCAAAAAGAAATGCCAATTACATATTCGAAAATATTAAATAAACTTCCAATGCTTGTCGGTAAAAATCATAACATACTTGGGTAGGAAATATAACCTTTTAAAACAAGTGCGTATTTGCAAATAGAACATCAAATTATTTTTCCTTCCTCTTTTCAAACGTGATACTGGAAATATTACATTATTCTTTTATGTTTGTTTTGGATTTAGTGTTTGTTTGATGTTTGTTTGACCAGAACCTAGTCGAACAGCCAGAATTTTGAGTCAAATTTGGAGCGATTTTTAACACCAAAAAAGGTTTATCAAAACACACTCTTGACTGCATAGTTCTCTAGATTTTAAAATGGTAAAACTAGAAAATAATTATAAACGGAGGTTAAAATTGGCGCCGTAGTACGACGGTACAGGTTCATTTATGTTTCTTTTGGGGGAGAAAAGGCTGCAAGAAGGCAGCCTGGAGATGTTGGTAACGTACTCTGAGCCTCATGCTTTTGGTAGAGCTAGCCCAGAGACAGGAACGAAGGGGCTTGTGGGGGCGATACGCTTGCAGCCAGCTTTATGCGGAAAGTGTGTTCTTGTGAACAACCACCGCCTCCTCCGTACCCCAGTGCATAGAAAAAAAAATCGTGCCATCAAAATTTCCTTTTTACGAGAAAATAGTAAAGTAAATTAATCTCAAATGATTAAAAGCCTCTAAATATTTTAATGACTACAGACAGTCGATTATCAGAAGTATTTTAAGGACGTCCTTTTAGAATATTCTGTCAAAAAAGGTCACTAACCAGAAATTATTTTGACAAAAATCGCCTATTGATATGAATCTTAACATTGAGTGAAATGCATCTTTTTCATGGCAGAAATATTTTGGCAAAATTCTGTTGTATCTAAAAAAAATTGTAATATGTTTCGATAATAAACTCTACCGCCATAATTGTAACAATTTTGCATTAAAGTAGCAAAAGAATGAGGATTGCCCTGAAGGAGAAGGCAATTGGGGTTGTTCAAAAGAAGGAACAATGATCACTAAATACCTGTCGACGAAGTTAGGGACGGGAGTGCACCCTTTTCTGACCTCGGCGAACAATATATATAATATATATATAACAATATATATAAAGAAAATTGGTTCTTAGACCTTTCGTGATGGCCCCTCTTCCTGCGACCTTTCTCTGTAGAGACTGCACTTTAAAAAAGAAAACTTTACAAAAGAATGCAAGACTTTTTTAAGGGGCCATTGACATGTCTATTAAATTCTACTTAAAGCCCACAAGTCAAGATATGTGAAGACAAACTCTAGGTACCTAGCTCCTCTCTATTAACCTCCTGGGCGCTTATCTGTGGTTTTACTTCTTTTTTAGATATAAAGCAACCCTTTTATTACTTATCTATATATTAATTATACAAAGAAAGCTCCAGGTTTCGTATTTCAGGCACTTTTTTTATATGGAGTTTCATCGAGCTTTCCTTGAAATTTTATAATGGCCACACTGATCCGCCTTAGTTCGGGGTTGTGTTCATTACTTTGGGGTTGCGTTCCTGGGTAACTTTGATGTTAAGTTCGGTGTTTGCCACCGATAAGTATGCAATACATGGATTTATTGGAACTTTTTCTGCAAGGTAAAATATTTTGCAGGTGTCTTCTTACTGCTTGCTTGCATGGGAGGATTAGGCCTACAGATTACACCTCTGAAAAAAACGCGCTTTGAAATTTAAGGTGCAAATTGAGGGAACATATAAAAACGTTATGTCACTCATATACCTTCAATTTGTGCAATTACACAGGGATCTCCTAGTTTATATTAATGCCAGAAACAGAACTGCGGATAATCCAATCGTACTTGGCGATGTAACCTTCTCTTCATAGAAAGAACTAACGATGGAAATGGCCATTAATTGTTGGGTCAACTTGCCACTTATCATACTTCAAAGTAATCGTCACTTACAAGGATAACTTGTTATACATCGCACGTTTCGTAAAATAGCTCTCTTCACCGGCCATAAAAATGGGAAAATTTACATTACCAACTTTCCTTTCGGTCAAATAAATCTTAGAAAGAGAGTCAAGTCTTATAAGAATACCCACAGTTTTATAAAGAAAAATACTTATGCTATTTTATAATGAGGTTATAATTTAAGTTTAGAACTTGTAAAATTTTCTGTTATTGTCTGTTATTGCTATTGCCCGGACATAAGGGCAGCACCATACTATTATACTAGTGGGCAGTCTAAGGCAGCAGACTCCACTAGTGGGTTACTTGCTTGGTTAAATGTAGGTGCCCAGTTTAAGATGTAGCGACTTCTGGGGGGAGGCGGGGGTTTATACTCTCCCCTTATACTTTTTAAAAAGAAATTTAGACAATTCCACCGACCCTGAAAGGGCAGGCTCCCTACCTGTCTCTCTCTTGTTGGGAAAGTCCCATGCTGCCGAGAGGGCGGGGGGTCTTCTCTGTCGCTTCCGTTTTACTGTCAAAGTTGAATGTTTGTTTCTTTTTTTGCAATAACGTTTCCCCAGAGCATACTCCAGCAGGTTCCGTTCATAACTAATTTCAGCAATTTTTAAGTAATACAGTCACAAATTCCTCGGAATACTCCGCCGTCATTGCTGTTTTTGTAGATGTCAACTGATTTTTAAACGCTTTTAGGAAGATTAATTTTTAAGATTTTCTTGTCCAGAGTTTCATAACAAATATTGTCGAATATTGGAAGTTTTTTAGTATTAGTTTCACGTTAGCTCTTGTGAAAATATGCCTTTCGAGAATCCAGTAGGATCGGGGAAAACATCAATAATGAGATCCTCAAAGAGAACTTCAAGGCTAGAGAGCCTGGCAGAAGATCTAAATCCTCCAGACGATGCTCCGTTTAGGGCCCGCTTGCATATGCTTTTTTCCCAAATCGAAAAGGAATTTGAACTTCTGTGAATCTTGAACTTCGTGATTTTTGTGGCCATAAGGATGGAGTGTGACAAGTGTGCACAAAATCTGGGCAACCTTTAATTGGAACTGCTTCTTCAGATCATACAGCTTGCATTTAGGGGATAGATAGTGGACGGTGCTTACTTCAATACCAAGGACATACCGGATCAGTAAATTCAATTAAATTTCATCAAAATAAAGACGTCGTCCTTACAGCAAGTGGGGATGGTACTGCTCATATATGGCAAGCGGCAGTTACATGGGATCTCAGCACCAGGCGGGGTCATTCTTCTGAAGAGGAATTAGAAGACAGTGATGAACAAATAGAGGATAAAGAAAGAGTGGATGTTCTCCGTACACCTTTGTGTGAATTTCCTGGCCCAGGTGGGCATACTTCTGTTGTAGTTGCAGCAGATTGGTTACCTACTGGTGATCAAATCATTACTGGAAGTTGGGATCGCACCGCTATTCTATGGTATGTTGAAACGAAAGAGCCTCTACAACTGCTTACAGTACATGATCATGAACTTACTCATGTATCAGCACACAGTACACAACAATTAGTAGTAACAGCATCAAGGGATTCAACATTCCGGCTTTGGGATTTTAGAGAAGCAGTTTCTGTCTTTCAAGGCCATACTGAGAGTGTCACATCAACTGTTTTTACCAGAGATGATAAAGTTGTTTCAGGATCAGATGATAGAGCAGTCAAAGTGTGGGAACTTCGGAACATGCGATCAGCTTTGACCACAATAAGAACAGATTCTTCAGTGAATAGGTTAGCAGTTTCTGCGTTTCTGCTAATGGTTCCACACGATAATCGACAAATTCGCTTAGTTGATTTGAATGGGCAAAGAATTGCTCGCTTGCCACGAACTATTAGACACGGCCATCTGCGAATGGTGTCCTCTATGGCTTGGACAGATGATATATACCATAAATTTACCAAAGGATAACTAAGTCAGTATTTAGTTTTTGCTGTTTTCTGTGGATAACCTGTATTTGTTTTCTTAACTTATTGGGTAGTACCTGATTGTTTTTCGTTGTTAACCATTGACGTTGAATTTATATTAACACAAAGCCACGACAGGCCTTGACATATTTTTAACAAAGCTAAATGCACATCTAAAAAGTTAGAGAAATTTTCTTCGAAACAGATTATGCGATTTTATCACCTCTGATAAGAGTAAAATAAATTCTTAAAAATGTCTGCAGCCAATTCCTTGTGCATCTTCTGAGATATTATTTAAAAAAATTCATGAAAAAAAATTGATGAAAATTGATGGAATACATAGAAAATCTTGACGCAGTGACTTCACGGAAAACTATGTTATGTCAACAAAGCGATCAAATTACATTTACCTAAGAGGCGATCATAACATTTGAAACATAAAAACGGAAAAGGTTCCTATTTCCAACATCATAAATGTTTTTGGGAACAAATGGCGTTTATTTGAAAAAAATCCTATTTTTACTTATTGAAGTGAAAACTTCTTTAGCGGCGTTGTACACTTTTTTTTTAATGGGTAAAAAATGTTAAACTCGCGTCAGGACACGTGACCTGATCGAAAATTCGTAAGACGGATGGAGAGTAGACATCCATAAAGCTACGTGTCCCGATATAGGATGGAAGTTCTGAGGTACTTCTAGAAATGGTAGAGGGGTGGTTGAGGTGTCATTGGAAAGGTAATGGTCGATAAATCGATAGAAAAAATCGAATATCTTATACATTTAGTACAAAAATTCTCCGTCAGAGGCGTTTTAAATTTTTTTTGATCTGAGGGGCTTGAGAGTGATATCAATGGAAAGGAGGTGAAGTGGGGAGTAGCATTTGTTCGGAGTGTATAGTACTTAAATGTACCACGGCGGCGCTAGAGTCGTTTGAAGGTGAATTTCCGGAAACACTCTTTTTGCTCTAACTTTTTTATTTATTCATCGATTTTGATGCAACTTGGAGTGATGATAGGTACTTCGAATGCTAATCGGATGGTGTGGAAAGAATTCCGAATTTTCGAATAATTTCGAAAATATCGAGGATTTTCGAAAAGTGATGGTGTTCAGTTGATCGCCTATAACTTTTGAACGACAAAGCGGAAGGAGGTGTACGTTGGTCCCGGATGAGACAACCTTACACCCTATACGAGACTGTAAGAGAAATATAGGGTCACCACTCAAAATTTCGAGATAGGGTGGTTCAAAAATTTTGTACGATTTTTCGCTAATTTCCTCATAACTTCGGTGTCTTATTGTGTATTTCAATGAAA
>QYTT01093108.1:0-10263 GCA_006980735.1 Dasypogon diadema
TACCATAGTGATTAAAGTTTTTCCTATAGCAACAAGGACCATTGGCCTATTTCAAATCAAAAATTTAGTGGTATTTCTCAAGGTTCTATTTTCACTCCAGTATTCTTTATGATATACATCAACGTCATTAATATCTGCATAAAATTGTCGGGTAGACGGGTTGGTTAAAGCACAAGTCTGCAGATTTGTTTCTCTGCGGGCCCGGATTCGATTCCTACATACGAGTATAACGGTATCAGTGTTGTAGGTACTTTTACTGACGAAAGTTGTACGTGTAAAATCACTAGAGTATTGCACAGTAAAATTTCGTGCCGAAAATGTGAATTAATTTCCTTCATTTGTCGTTATATTTTTCAACCTCGTATTCCCTGAGGAATTTCCTTCCGCCTAAGATAGGCTGTGTGCATCATAGGATTGACCCCTGAGCTTATGCAATACCTTAAGAGAAGCATTCATATTATGATGTCCAAATTTGTATTCCAAGATGTGTTGGGTTCATCGAATACTGTATTTATCCTTTTGAAAAATGTTTCAACTACCTATATATACTGATAGAAACACCTGCTGTAACATCCAACAGCTCATAGTTTGCTTTCAACAAAAATATCTTGAACATTGGTGAAATTTGGGATTAATAAATTGTCAAGGATTCCCTTTTTACTTCTTATTCTAAGTATGTTAAAAATCTGGGAATTATAATTAATAGGCGCCTATATGGGAATTGCTGTGCTAATGCTTAAGCTGACAGAATTTAAACTCTAAAAAGGAGATTAGAAATACCTACTCATTTTGAATAAATTATTTCTGTTGGATCTTTGATGGTACTTGTTATCATTTAGTTCATTATAAATCAGATTTACGTTTTCTACATACATCCCTTCTTGTTGAGACAATAAAGATGGGCTGCTCCTTTTACCGAACTCTAATTCTTATCATCATTGAGAACTGATTTCCCTGATTATCTTCTTACAGGCAGTGTACCATTTCCTCCCTTGATTAACCTACCTATATGGTTGTTAATTTTTTTCCTTTGTTTATCTTGAGGCTACTTGAAGCGTTATTTTCAGTGCGGATCATTATCGTATTTAGTAATACGACTAAACCATAATTCTTTGGGGTATTCCTATACCGCTCAAATCAACCTGTCTATGCCGTCGTATATCTGCTGAAAATCGACGAAAGGATGATGGAGTCAGATGTAACACTTGCAACACTTCTAACCACATCGAATCTCCTTCACATAAGTTTTGTGGCATCTAGCGATATTTTATAACACCAGACTTTCTGTGCAGCTCTCAGTAAGAATATTTCTCGATAATTACCATATACGGTCGTGCTTCATCCTTGTAAATACGAATTATAATATAACAGATTCCACCTGACTTCGCTTTCGAATATAGAGCATTTATAGAGCTTCCCAAAAAGCCTTAAGTATTTTGCTCGGGATCTTATTGACCCCTGGAGCTTTTTAATTCTTAAACCTTTTCAGAAGGACGTGAATTCGCCACATGTGCGAAAATACCTTAGATTTTAGTAATGATCCATTGGATAAAAATCTGTATAATTATTTAATGAATTTTTAAGCAATCACTAAATATGCGGCTTTTTCCTTTTTACTCCTATAAGCTAGAAAATTTAATCCTCCGTGCTGTTAATTAAATATCTTAGTCCGAGTTTCTACGGCAATTCGGAAGCTCTTTTTAGATTTTGTTATATTGCTTATTGATCTCAGACACCTTCCTAACTAATACTTCTCAATAAGATTGTGATCCCACGCCCTTGCCGACCATTCTAGCAATTCAATCTTTTTCTACTGAAATCAGATTTTAGTGGCCTTTTAGAGCTGAAATGTAAGGTCTGTAACAGAAAGTAAATAATGCACCATTATCTAAGAATTGCGTTTTTTATGTTTCATTTTATTTGCTTAATACTAACTTATACGTTACGAATAAAATATGTTTCCTATTTCACTAGCTAACTTCTACTTATTAATCTAACTTTTCATTTAATGGACATCATTAACTTTTGTACTAGTTTTGCTAGTAACGATCCTTAATTTTCGAAAATTGTTTAATGTATTTGCTGATCCTCCTTTCTTTCTTTGTTTATTTTTTATTAACACCCAATGTCTTCCGATTGGTCGAATTTCAGGTTCATTTGGGCGATTTGCACTTTTGGGAACAAAATCTCCATTATTGCTTTTATACCAGTTTATGGTGTCTTTAGCGCAATGAGCTGTGGCTAGGTCAGGCCAGAAGTTCTCCTGCCGTGCTCATAAATAAAAGACAGTAAACGCTTCTGGAGATATTCTGGGATGCAAACGAGAGTAGAGACTTTACTAAAATAAGAGTCATCGATCGAAAATTATGCAAGCCTCATTATTGCTTACCAAAACAGAATAAAATTTCTTAGCTCATAACTCAGCTGTGTTTCTTTGTTTTATTGTTTGTTTTGGGGTTTCTTACTTTCTGAAGGTCTTTATTTTCTTTTTCTTTCTTTATTCTTTGCACGTTTGATGCGCTTATTTATCGCGCATAGACATTAATACATTTCTTTTAATGCACTCTAGAACTCTTTTCTATTTCTTTTATCAGTTCCCCATTTTTTAAATAAAAAAATGATTTAATATTTAAAATTTCAAGTAATATAAAAACATGAATAGACCATGAAACAAAGAGGGCAAGACAAGAAGCCGAAAACTGTCTGCTATTTTCTCCTAGGGTTGGTAAAGCGCTTGCGTTAGTAGTGGTAGTATTTTCCCAAGTGGCGTAGACCAAGTTTGTAATTTCTGGGGAAGGGATGAGAATTATGCTTGCTATATTTTCATGAAACAAAAAATTATGAATATTGGTTAGTCTTGGGGGATCTAGCTTCGGGCTTTAATGAAATCACCAAGACATTTTAAAAAACAACATAATTTCAACAATTTCTTGAAATTTATTAAATCCCTTAAAGAAATTTTGCAGCCCTGCCTGTGAAATCCTAGGGGGAATATGTCATCCTAAGGGGACGCATTTGTTCCTTATTATCTCCGTGAAGTAACCGTGTAGGGAGGTCAGAAATGAACAAGAACAAAAACCTATTCACATTTCAGAGCATTAGAGGTGGAAATTTGTGCTGGTACAGTTCAGATGGTTACAGTCAGTCGCTGTATAATATGTTTAATAGCAATGACTAAAACATTTCTTTTCTTTGATTGACATACCACAGCCAAGAAAAAGCTTTCACTGCCTGTATTAGGAGCTGACAAATCTTCCTGTTTTTACTTGGTCGATGATCATATGAACAGATCCTCTAGAAGTTCAATGTAATCTGCTGATGTTATTCAGATCCATTGGGATATTATCTTTGAACGAAATGCTGCCAAACCATTACGGGGCTACCAGCGAAATTTCTATTGTTTCTTCCTTGCTAAGTCGATAATGCAATGATATTTTCCATCCAGAGTGAGTTTTTTTCTCTTCTAAAAAAATTACATTTTTCCAAATCTTATTTAATAGGCTTTTTGGCCAATATGAATTATCCGCTTTTAGATAGAAATTGCGGTGCTCTTCTACTCACGATAGGTAGTTAATGTTCTGTTATTATTTTTCTTACTGTGACACTGTATAGTACAAATAATTACCCATTGTTTCCACTTTGTAATTTTCGGATTTCAAGCATTAAAGTTATTTTTACCATATTCAGCACTTCAATCAAAAAGTTATTAATAACATGGTCAAACCGATTAGTTTTTTTTTTGCAATGGCATGATTCGGATTTCTTATTAGTCATTTAATTGAACATTTGTCATGGCCACGATCTTTATTGGGTCTATCGATCCAATGATTATCCTTTAAGCAAAGAGTGAAGCATAACCTAGAGTCTCAAATCGTGCTTCCGAACGTTAACCTTTACGCTACGGATTCCATAGCTTTATTAAAATAGTGTTTATTTCACATTTGTGGACTTTTGAAATGATTTTACCTACATAACTGTTATATGTTATATACGTTCCATCTCTATACATCAAAAGTCGACAATATAAACGTTTTCCAAATTAGTTGCTTCTCAAAGGTATTAAAATACAGCTCCTAAAGAAATAGTTAAATATGTCAGAACTGGGTCGGATTACTTCCCTCCAAGTTGTTTGTAGAACACATATTCTGCAAAAAAAAGTGAGAGAAGAAGACAGATTTAAAAAATTTGCATATAGAAAACCCACCTAAATTTGAATAAATTTACTAAAACATGAAGAAAGTTTTCCAAAGCTATGCCGAAACATTTTAAAGCGTGATTCGTGAAATAACTCAAGAATGGAACGGTAAACTAAAATGAATTTAATATACCTACTTTTTGCAATTTTAATTCAATCGAGATTATCTAGATATATATATATGTATTTCAAAGTAATTAAATTGATTGAGATAATTAAAATGATTTGCTTTCTTGTTCATATTAACGAAACTAAATATATATACATTTGTTTAAATTAAAAACCATTGTAGTGTCACTAAGGGCATTTTTTCATGAAGATCAAATTTGTTTCTTGGGTTTTATTCCAGTCACGACTTCTGGGTTTTCATCTGCAATTATTATCAATTATTGCCTTTTGTCAAAAAAGATATTGAGAAAAATCACTCAAACCAAACTTCAGAAAAGCATTAAATTAAAATCAACGAACAATCAATAGTACAATGTATAAAAACTCTAACTGAATACTAAAATGTCCACAGACAAAACTTAAAGTGTTGTTGGCAATTACTTCGAAAAGAAATCCTCTGACACTTAATCAAATTTGTCGTGTCGTTACTGTTACGTTTCCGCCCAATATAAACAGAAGCATTAAAATACACAATTACCGGCACTGCTACTTGTCGTGTCGTGTCGTTGGTGTGAATCAATCCTAATTCTCTATGGGATATTCCATGGCACAAAACTTTTTTCGAATAGATTTTTACGTATTTTGTGCATGTGGATGTGTTAATGGGCCTTATTATTAAACCTATCGAATCGGAAAATGTTGCGAATACAATATATTTGTTTTTGCAAAGCAACGACAAATATAGGAGATCTGCAACTGCCTCCGTTCCGACGGATTTAATAATAGGACGAATAACTATCGCTGGAATGCTGTTGACATGCGACTTACTTAGCTTTCCGATATCTCACATTTTTGATAATGTTTTAAATTTTTTACCTATTTTGTGCTGCAATGTAATCGCCTTAAGTGCTTTTAAAGTTTCAGTTTATAAGCCGAGTCGATTTTTCAAAACATTTGTTATCAGTTTCTATTCCTCGGTAGTCATCAAAGTCCGAGTGATGATGGACCAGTAAACAGATGTCATCAGCCCACTGCAGGTCTTCGAGGCTCACCTAACAAACCCCTTTATATGCTGCTGGCAAATTTTGTTTGGTTTCAATGTTTTATGAAGAGAATTAAATAATTCAAAAGTTGTAGCCGGGCGTAAATAAGCAAAGCAGAAACAAAATCTGTCTGCATTGAACAATTTTGCAATATAATAAGGACCTAAAAATAAAAGTATCTTAGAAGCTAACTCTTTCAATAAAGAGGTTTTAATAATTATAATATTATTCATATTCGGTAACTGTAAGTAGATAGAAAACATAAATTTTGATACAAAATCAGCTGCAGTCGACCCTGACTCAAAAACAAAATTTATCTACATCTCAATCGGTTAAGTAGTTCGCAAGAAACATTTGCTACTTGTGTAATGTACTTGGTGGCAAGTGAAGGTTGAAATTGCACTATCTTGCAAATTTTTCAGTTTTATTCGGGACGCACTGACCTATGAACAGGTATTCAAATGAATTCCAGTAGAATCATATCATTGCAAATAAGAGTTGAGATACGTCCTCGCATCATTCGCAATAAATAGCCACGAGGTGAATATCGTCGATCTCAAGCAACCAGAATTGCGTTATGTAGCTACACCAGTAAAATTTATTCACACTTCCCATAAAGGTGTACGAGAACCTTGCCGAAGGTCACCGTAGCAATTACTGGCAAGAAACGGAAGTATCCAAGCTCACAGATACAGTATACGTAGCTTAGCTGGACCCATTGTACGACCTGGGAAATTGCTGAGGCAAATTAAAGATTACGTCAAATTATAAACTCGAGTCGCCGTTAATTCGAGAAAAAGTAACTTGTTTTGTTAATGCGGAAAAGTGTTTCGCGGATAACACGTCGTGCTATTTTCCCGTTTCGGATTCACTTTGACTGGGTATCTTTTTCCCTGATGCGATTATTGGCTAACAGGTGTACATTCGAAAAAAGTTTTGCTTTTATTTGGCTTGAAGGTACGCCTAGGAGAATGGAATTGCTGCTGCTGCTGCTGCTGTTGCCGGTTAATTAGTGCGGATCGTAATCCATTGCAGACGGTTAAATTACATACTTAAGAGCTTCTAACCATTAACCATTGTGCTGACGCTGACGCTAATTTCTGAGCCAGTTATGCTTGAACAAAGTGCGACGTCGGTGTGGCGCGGCGCTAGGTTTTAGAGGTCACCCATAATTCGTAAAACTCAAAAGCAAATCTTCTGTGAATCATATCTCAATGGAATGTTTGACGTGATTTGACCTTTCCGGGTAATGCTTACTGCTCAGCACTTTTATTACCAGTTCATGTCTTTTAAAACAAAAATAGTTTTTAAAGTGAATTCCAAGAGTTGTTCACTTTAACGCGGTGCGTGACTTTTTGAGGGCTACTGATGCCCAAATATGTAGTGAACCAGGACAGGAATGGTTTCGGTCAATGGTGGGTGATTTAATTGCAATTTGAAATAATTTCGATGCTTTATTGTAAGGCAGGCTAGATTCAGTCGGAAGAGAAAAGTGTTCAGATATTAAATTGCATTGGGCAATAAGTGCATAACGTAATATTACACTTCAAAAGGGAAAAGTGATATTTCTATTTTATGAATGTAGAGACACTTTGCAAATATAACTTGAGTGTTTGGTTGCCTTAAAAACTGTGAGAAAGCAAAATGGTTTTTTGTGCACCAGCTCAAGAGTCTGCAGATGATAGGGGCAGAGGCGTAACACTCGCAAGAGCACCTGAGTGTGGAAGTTCAGTGAAAGTAATGGCGAATACATTAAGTCACTTTCAAAAGCATTCATAGTGCATCTTTTTCGCATCGAGTATAAGTCAGGTATAAAATTTATGCTTGTTCGCTAAAAATAATTATTATATAGTAGTTGGTACTTTTTTTGTTTCTAATTTCTCAAGAGCTTCTCTGAATTGTGTAATAAAAAATTGTGAAATTGAATATCACTTGATATATACGATTATACTAAGTGCTGGAGTCAAAGATAGGAATTTTTTTTGTTATGTGTTTGCTTATTACTTTCAATACGTGTTAAGATGGCTGTAGCCACTTCTTTTATAAGGTTCGCTGCCATCTTCTCTAGAAAAGCTTTCGTAAGAAAAATATATTTAAAAAAATGCATTAAGCTAGGGAGGGCTAAAAGCTTCACGCGTATAGTGCAGCGCTGGCAACGAACCCATTAAAATGTAAATGTAAATGAATATCATATTTATCCAAAGAAGAATGTTTATTTATCAAAGAGTAGGTGGTTATTCTTAATAGTCTTTATACGCTTCCACGATAAAACCCTTTTAGAGTCAGACTCCATCACATCTAATCAATGAGAGTCCACAAAGTCTACTTTCACATCGATAAACTATCGTGTGTTGCATTTTTTACGTTTCTGTTTATCTTTGAGATTCTCTTCTGAATAATTAGTAATATTGAGTATTCTCCGATTTTTTATCCTCACATGATTAAGATTTCTAGATTTTATGAAATTTTTTATTTACTCAAAAACGATAATACACCTGGACCTTTCCGAGAAGAATATAAAACGACTTTTACCATTTACAACAAAGCTCTAAAAAGATCTAAACTTGGAGGATCTTCTGTGAAGATATAAATGATTAATCTTCGACCTCAAGGCTTGAGAAGCTCGTCTATAAAAATCACTCGAACAGTGTAGGCTCAAAATCTTGATTTCTGTTCATCCATACGGTTTAAAAAAAAGTCCAATATACGGATCGAATTGTTCGATTTCGAATTAGCACAGCACCCCTACCATGCTTATAACTGGCCCTCGCTGATCGAAAACCCTACATTTTCGCAATTTTCATTGCTAGAGGCTCACTTCAGAAAAATGCCCTCTTTGAGACACACTTTCCATTTTCCACACTCTTCAACGCCAAACAGCAAACACAGCCGAAACGGTCAATTGCCATGGTCGACAGGGCAACTACAGGTCGCCTACAGAGTTACTACCGTAACATAAATCGCACGGGAAACATTTTTACCTCCAACAAGGTCAGGTGGGCCATTAGCGCCTTAAAACTTTACAAATGATATTTCCCCGGCGGCCTTACTGCAGGAAAGTATGGATGAATCGCTTTCTTCTCTACTCAAAATCTTCAGAGTATGTTACGCTTTTTCTAATTTGGAGAGACATCAGGGTAGTCTTTATTCCTATACGCAAAATAGCATACTGTCCAAATCTTACTGACCTGCGTAGAGAGATACTTTCATGGCCTCCTCTACATGTAGAGCAGTTTGCTTCATGCACTGGTGCAGGAACTCGAAAAAACATTCGAAGCCGAAAGGAACGCCCTGTGTGCCTTTGCAGATATAAAAGCAACCTTTAAGAATACATCTATTGATACAACTAAAAAGGCATTTGTAGAAACAGTTAAATGGATTGATTCCATATCTAAGAGCAGGAGCATAACTGATTGTTCCGTTTTGTTTAAAGTCATCAAAGGCTGCCCACAGGAAGGAGTTATATCCCCATTCCTCTGGTCGATTGTAATGAATTAAGTTCTTGTAGAATTATCTGATTAAGACTTCAATGTACAGGGCTACGCGAATTATTTTGTAGTCACCATATAGGGCAAGCATGATCAGGCCATCTCCAACTCCATGCAAAATACCCTCCCCATAATCGGTAACTATAGTGCCCACAGAAAGGACTGAGTATTAATCCTGGCAAGATGATAGTCATATCATTTACAAGAAGAAGAAAGCTATCATTAACTGCTCAATTTCTCGGATGAAGTCGAAGACCTCAAAATAACTCTGGAAAAAAACTCATTGCACCTTAGAAGCCTTTTAACATTTCACCTGCAAGTGGGAAGAGAAGCTCTGGAAAGTGCTATAAAGTGGCAAAAAATCAGGAGACTTAGACCGAATACGACTCTCTTGCATTTTGCGTATACAGTCTTAGGCGTTACACCTCAAAAGCCTTGGATTCTCTGCCGATTATATTCCAAGCTGAGGTGATGGCTATTGAGGAATTTGTCTTAGAGCCATCGGTGGTTCCAATATACTACATGCCCTCAGATAGTCAGGTTGTGCCTAACCTTGAGTACCTACTTAAGTCCTACAGCGCAGAATACAAGTTTTTGGTGGACTACTTTCATTTTCTCAAACACATGTTGTTATGTGGGTGCCGGGACGTGAGGGCCATAACGAAATTGGCAGCCGGAGAGAGGAAATGCAAACTGGAGCCTTTATGTACTTTCTCAAAATGCTAATTCAAATAGCGCACTTGTTTTGCTGGAATGGAACTCAAGAGAGATTTATTAACATTTCGAATTACAAAGAAAACAATAAGTTCCTTTTTCTTAAGAAACAGAAGTCCACATCATTGTAGGGTTCTTCTTTGGCCATTATCCCTTCTTAAGGTATCACCTTAAGAAAATGGGCAGTACCGAGACGGAAATGTGTCGCTTCTGCTCAGAAACATCGAAAAGATGTTGATGCGAAAGAGTCTTCAAAATGCGAGATCCTTGCAACTTGAGGAGACTTTCTCCTCCTCCTTGAAGAGACTTTCTCTCCAATCCCAAGAAAATCCTGGGATAATTCGATAGACGCAGATTCACAAGAGGCCTCTTGTTTTTTGATTAAAAGAATTAAGAAAGCTCCCTCCAAAACGCAAGATATTGTGCTATTGCTTTCTGCAACTTACCCTATTGTGTTATACAAAAAGACAAAGCAATTAAGAATTATATGTTTCTCAGGCAATAATCATTATACATTACTAACGAGAAGCAATTAGAGAGTGTTATATTATTTTTACTATGATCGCTTTGAGTGATTTAGGCCCGTATGCATCAACTGAACTAATATCGATATTAGACGAAATTTGAATTAAAGTCACCCAGAAATTTAAACAAAACTACCTTATTCATCAACTGAACTTAAATGCTTATATTTTTGTTTATCAACGCACCCTAA
>QYTT01093108.1:29158-39776 GCA_006980735.1 Dasypogon diadema
CTTAGCTGTTTTCAAAATAGTTAAAATTACCATACTTTATGTGCCCTCCACATTGGGCTAGGCAGAGTACACAGCGTGGTTTATACCTCTTGGCAGATCGATGATTACTAAAATATTTTTAACCCTTTTTGTTACTTCCAACGTGTCCTCTTATCAATTTTTATAGAATGTTCCGGGAATTTTCGTTTTAATTGTTTATAGAAATGGATGCAAAATACGGTCCATGAATTAAAAATGAGGATAATTGTAAATGTAAGAAAAGCGTATGTAACGGCTTTTTGCGAGAAATTCGTGTAGTTATGTTAAAAAAAGTGTAAAAAAAATTCCCAAATTTTGGATTTAAAAATTCGCAGCTCCTAAAGAAAGGGGGGGTAAGAGAGTGAGTAGGCACTCATTTGATAGCTCATACTCCTAGTATGTTTGATATGGCACTGGATTCGTACACAAACCATGTTAATATAAACTATACGGCCTTTATTCTAAAGTAGGACCAAAAAGCACTCACGTGCCATTATCTCGGAAGCCGTTGGGATTGTCGCCAATTTTTGGAGTTGAAGATAAATATTGAGACTACTACATATTTTAATGGTATTAAAGGTATTAAAGCACTTATTAAGTTATGAGAAAAATGTGTTGAAATAAAAGGAAAATATATCGAAAAATAACCACCGCCTTCTTCTTCTTTCATCCCTC
The DNA here is from genome assembly GCA_006980735.1 of Dasypogon diadema. Classification (NCBI taxonomy): domain Eukaryota; kingdom Metazoa; phylum Arthropoda; class Insecta; order Diptera; family Asilidae; genus Dasypogon; species Dasypogon diadema. Next base: position 29,852 of record QYTT01093108.1, read on the forward strand.
CTTTTACCTTAGGCCACGAATACTTGAATCATACTACGTATCTCTGGAAGCCCGCTTGATTGTTTTAACTGAAATATCCTGTATAAAAATAAGAAGGCGCTAAACAGTCATAAACGAAGAAATGAGTAACAGAAGAAGAAATAAGCCTTGCGCTACACAACCAGTAATTTCGTATAGAGAAAAGTGTGACGTTTCACACACAGTATATAATATATGATAGATGTCTTTCTTATTAAAACAAAATTAGTATAAATATCCCTCTACCTTTCTGTAATACAGATAAAAAGGTATCAGGTACAGGTTAATGATTTGTCCATATTGCAAATACTTGAAGTCAATTTTTCATTGTAATTGTAATGAAAATTTTAAAAGCACATTTCTGATATTAACTTCTACAAAAGAGAACTCCTATAACTCTATGGCATTCATTTTAATTAAAAAAAAAAAAGATTGTTAGTTATTGGTTAAAAATTAAATAAATAGAAAGGTGTACATGTACATACTCCCATGATACTTCTGTTTCCAAATTTCTTGCCTGGCCTACAAAGTTCCGAATATGGCCTTTAATAAACTATCATTTACTTCTTATTCCTCCAGTACTACAAACCTGCCTTCATGATCTTTAAAAGTTGTTCAAGTGTAAAAGGAATAAACGTACAGAATCTTATGAGTCACACGTTTTTGTCCATATCTTCCCAGTTAACTAAAAGTGGAATCATGTTTTGTTGCAATTTCCCGACTCGTCCAAGATAATCGTGTTCTCCGCAATCTGTGCAACTCTGCCCTCTAGGTGCTCCATTATTCCTCCTTTCTAGGTAGTTCTAGTCTAGTGTAATATAACCACTCTTGCGATTTCTGTATTTTCTGCATGTTCGCTTGAATTTCTGTTTTACTATGATCTCCAGTCTCTAGCCGGATCAATCAAGGTTGTAATTACTTTTTCACGAAAGTCAGCGATTGTTCCAATTACTTCCTCGTTTTTTTGATGAAATAACCGGTAAAATGCCGCAAGAATTAAAGTGGGTGTTTTAAATTTTATCTGGTGGAAAAATTGCAATATTACTCAAAGTTATTTTAGTTATTTAATGGAGTCTAAATTACAGTAATTCCTATCGGCATTATACTCGTAGAGAGTTATGCTATGATTTAGAAATATGAATAACGAGTCAGAAATGCAAAAAATGTGGAGAGTGTGGCCAATTTGAACTGCATAACCTCATAACTTACGATTCAGTTAACTTCTTCTTCCTGCTGACATTGCAGTCAGCGCTGCATGTCTTTCAGTGCTTCAAAAAAAACACGTTACGCTTTCCAATGATGTCATATTTATGTTTACCATGAATTGTGCGAAAACTTATTATTTCCAGCTTATTCGTTTCCCCATTCACAAATGACTTGGTTAAATTTTAACAAATTGATTTAAGAGAACAAGACGCCAAGGGCAACTGAAAAATTTAATAACGATTTCATTACTTCCTTCGTTTACCCCCACCAGATTCTGTTAGAAACTTTTAAGCACGGTGAAAAAATGTTCATAATCAACACATTCATCATAATATTGACCTCCAAAATCTGGTTTCCGTTACTTTCCCTATCAAATAGACAAATCTCTATTGTAATGAAATAATTCGAGTTTCTGGCCTGTTGACCGTTTAAGTCTTTCGTTTTCGTTGGGTGTAATATCCCCATTTAAAATTGGTCAGACGTTAAATTGCATGATCGATTAATTAATTAATATTTAAATTAATATGATATACAATGTAAGTTATATAATTTTTACGAGTTACTCGGAATTTCACGGAATTTTAACGAAATATGAGTATGTCGTTAGTTGTCCTAATGTGAGGCAGTAAAACTTGTTTAATTGGAGTTAGTTTCACTTCTTTGGTCTCTTCTTTTATTTCTGTTTGCTTCTGAACTTTCAAATATTTTCGTTGGTTTATTGACTGTTTGTTATGTAAAATATCTTCAATAAACAAGACAAATACGTGGAGTATGTGTACATATATCAAATTGCTAGATGGAAGTGAAATTGGGAGAGACTTTTGCACAGTCTTTTTACGCGTTACTGCTAATTGATTTCGAAACACTATATCAACCTGAATGAGACTTCTTCGTATTATATATGATTAGCGGAATTGAGTAGCACACCTTTCTTACTGATACAACTATTAAACTTGCTGCAGCGCTTAAACTCTTATGTAAGAAAAGCCTATGAAATCGGGTGCAACACAACAATTTCTTACCACATGCAACGTCACTTTACTTGATTGACAACAAAGCATGCGATTCTCGTATGTGTGATTCAGTATCATTCATTTATAACTTTCGTTGTTACTCTAAATCCGTAAAAATCGGAGAGCACCATTTTAACAAAAAATTATTTACACACTTTATAAGGCTAGGTTAGTTTTTATCATAATACCAGTTAAGTATGCTTAATTAAACGATAATCAACTCGTTAATTATTAATCGAAGTAAAAAGTCGCCTGAAGAGATAATTGTTACATTCAGTCTGTTAGTAGCAGTTTCATACCTGGGAATTAATAAAAATTCATAAAAAGAGATTTTAGATTTATCTGGTTTTGATTAGTCGACTTTGAATTTACTACAGTTGCCGCCCGTACATAACATAATAGAGTTTCTGTAGCAAAATAAAATGGGACTGGCTTTAAGCCAAGTATTATTCATGAAAGATAATTTTGTTCGGGATTTATCGGTTTCTGTTCCAATTTTAAAATAAAATTCAATTTTCTCCTGGATTTAACGATTCTTGTTCTAACCTTATTATATCAAACATAACTTTTGTAGGGATTATGCGCTTTCTGATAAAGTTCGTTTGCGGTGTTTGTATTTGTGATACCAAAATCTCTATTAAGTTCCTTACCTTGCACAAAATCAAATATGGGATCTGATTAGTCATCGATTAACCCAATTCTAAGCTTATCCCTAAATTAATTCTTTAACACAATTGAGGCTAATGTCTAGTGATGCCAGAAAAACACACACAAATGATTGAAATAATCTATTTTTTATGTAAATTACATTCGGAACTAACAACGTATTTCAAATTTGAAATAATTTGCACGCAGTAGCATAAAAATTAATTTCTACATGTTTTGTTTCAGGAAGCCCCATGGACTGCAAAATCGAAGATTAATATTTAGTGATAAAAATCTGTGATTCTGAGAAGTTGAAAGGTGAGTAGCAACACCGGGAAATAATTTTCCCCAGATATTTTAACTTCCACTTTGCATATCGAAGAAGTATTGGTGTGGGTTTATTCCAATAATTACTTTTCAAACAAGCTCATAAATAGCTTTTTGATGTGTATGCTAAAAAATATCTATGCAAATCGTATACTCATCTGCCAAGAAAATATATTTTTTCACTTTGCTGATGACTTGCCCGTCCATACTTAAGGTGTCTGCTATTGATTGTTATTCAAACAAATGACGCAATCCAGTAACCACTTGCTTTCGCTGTTGAAAATATTTATCAACCAACCGTTGCGAAGAATATCAAATAAACGAAAAAAATGTTGACCAAGCAATTTTTGGGGTTGTGAGTCATTTTCGAATTGATTTTTTCACCCGGCAGTAAATTCCATTGTATGTTGTTTTTAGATTTGGTTAGTACTACAAAATTTCTTGAGGATGAAAATCTGGAATTTACGAGCCATTTAAATCAAAGATCAATGTAAATTAATAAGAGAAAATACAGTCTAGTTTTAAAATTTTGGAACACTTAGGCGTCTTGGATTTTTAAATTGAAATATAGAAACTCTGCTAGAGATCACAGATTAGAAACATAAATATTTATTAACACGTTGACTGCTGCAATTCGCATAAAAGCTTTCGTAAGAGTATTCCGTGTTAAAATGCCTTTGTCGTGAGAGAGCTTTTAAATGCCGGTCACCGGTGACCCCCACGGCAGTCAAAGTGTTAAAGAAAACTTAAAATTTTGGGAAAACTACTGATAAGAGATTTATTTCATTTCTGTTATTTTTTAATGTCGAAAGTTTGAATTGCTCCTGTTGTGTATTATACAAGATGTTCGGTAAATAAATTGAATGGAATATACCAATGAATTCCTTGGAGCGTCCTGATTCCTGATCAAACTTTTGTTCCTCCTAGATAAAATTACGCCTTCTCATCTAACGAGAATTTTCGTTTTCACTGTTCACTGAGGCAGCTTATTTCGAAAACGGAAAGAGATAGGTGAATACACATCCTATATCAAGTTAAAGAAGTCCCCCTTTACGTAAGAAAATTGCACATTAGCTCTTTTTCCTTCAATTGATGGAAACCGCTGCAACCCTTGATATCGAAGCGGACCTCTACCTTCGGATTCTTTTTTGTCCCTCTGCCAAGGGTTGTCTTAGCTGATCCGCGTCAGTAACTCTTCGATGCGGGTTAGGCAGTTCCCTAACCTCGAAGTCTCTTGCCTCAGTATTCTCCAGGCATAGCCTGCATATATTAATCTTTAAGATTCCGATTATTTTGAGATGATATCCAAAGCTAGCGTGTCCAATAGTCAAAGGAACTAATCATCTGAGTGTTCCTCGCTCCATGCTTAAAATTTTTTTTTCTGGTCGTTCTGCACAACAGCCTACTAGCTTTCTTAGCCTGTCGGTAAGTTGTTATATTTTTCCACCGATTTTGATTTTCTTTTATAATGATTCATTTCGATACCTCTCCCAATGGCAGAATATGGTTCTGGACCTTGGAACTCCATAGTCGACTTTTTTCAGTTTCTTCGTTCCCTTTGATCCTTATATGTCCTTTAACCCAGCTCATTTTCCGAGGCACACATTCCATATCTAGGGATGAATCAATCAATCAATCACCTCTGTCCAATTCCCGCGACTCTGATCTTTGCTTGATTGTTCAGTGTAATGAACACTTTACCTTCTCACATTCGACCCTCCTTTAAGCAGACCAATGCGCAAACCAGAGTCATTTATGCCTTAAACTCACCAAAGTAACATAGTATGACAAATTTAATACTTCGGAGAAGATTTCTGCATCTGTTCTGCTGTCAATAATAGATCCATCCGTGAATATAAAAATATTTCCCGTCTGATGAAACCTTTCAGTTATCCTGATACTCTTCATCTTCACCCTGTTCTTTACTTCCCCTATGATCTGTTTTACGTGATGTAGGATTCTCCTATGCCCAGACTCAACTCAGTCCTAGACGAGTAACATGTCTACATCCTCTGCATCCTAAGTGTCATCTTTGTGAAGAGATGGCAGTGAAGATGGCAGTCCACCAAGGAGGAGGCGTACTCGCAAGTATTTGGCCTCCCTATAAGCGTTGATCTCAGATCCAAAGCGTACAAGTAGGTCAAATTCCAGATCTTTGCCTTCCTAGTGAAAACTATCGTTTCCATCCTGCTCGCGTTAATAGTGAGACCCTGTTCCTCACAATATCCTTCCGTCACTCGGTTAGGACTCTTTATAATATCAGTATAGGTAGTGAATATCAAATTGCGCTTCACCACCAACACACAGCCAATATCTTGAATGCTCGTCTCTTCAGGTGTAGAGGGTACTGCGACCCTCTTATAACCCCTCCGTAACACTCGCTTAATCAGTCTAAATCCCGATTGCCCTTTTTTTCAAAATGTCGTTCACCGGTCTCACCATCATCGGGCTAACCTCTGTATTCAGATCCTCCTCTGCCACTCTCACCAGCATTCATACAATGTGTAAACCTCTCTTCCAAGTACAAAAATTTGTTTTTATATTTTATTCCTTGAAGTATTTAAGGACAAATAGCTAATGGTGTTCATTGGTACAAGATTTTTAGTAACTCGTCAGGTGCGAATCAACAATTTAAAAATGAAAAATCTTTTATAGAAGGAATTTAGTCCAAAATAAAGAAGCCTGGATTTTGTTTATGGTGGCTTATGGGTGGTGGTGGTGGTGTAGTCAAGGACGCGCCCAGATGTTTCTCCAATGGTGGTCACAAATGAAAACTTTAGTACACTTTGGCATACTTTGGATATTTCTGCATATAAGCAAGTACACGGCAATATGTCCAAAAGAGCCATACTTGGTTAAAATGTGAGGGACTCAATTATTTTTTTAACAAGTTTTGAAGACATTGTCGTATTGTGCAATTATGCGAAGCTCTAATCCCAATTATAAAAGCTTTCGAGAGAGAATTCCCTGTAACAAATATACTGAGAGAGATTTTAAATGACAGTCTCTCGGGACCGGCGCCGCACTCAACGTGTTAAGATATTTATTATTTCACTAGAATCACTAAAGCAGTAAAGACAAGAAAAGTAGGACGCAAAACATCGGGGTCAAAGTACACCCATTCGCCTCATTCCTGACAGATAAAAAAAGTTGGCTAAAGAAAGGCAACTTGCTTTAGTGAATTCAAAAAATGTGAAGAGTAAAAGTGATTCCAATAAAACGGTATTTTTTAGCTCCATCCATATTTGTCTCAATTTTTACTTTCACTATCTCTCTGGCAAAGATCCAATTTCGCAAATTTCATTAACAAAGCCTGCGGGTGCAACATCAAACAAAGTGGACGGATGACATTCACTTATATTATCGATTGTGCATCCACGGCAGGCAGGTAATTTATATCACCTGTCCGTCGGACAATGGGAAAACAACAGGCTTTAAGTTTACATGGGACCCAAAGTGCACTACGTGACTTTGAAAAGCCAAGCGATTCTGCTATTTGACATTTTGCGATTTATTCAATTGCTTGCTTTACGAGGGAGTCGCTGTGGGTCAACCATTACAAATGCACGTTAAACCAGCTTTTTTCTGTAATTGAAGCAATTTTTATCAAATAATTGGACTTAATTGAGGCAAAAAGTCCTAAAAAGTTCGTTTCAGTCTCGTACAAAAACTGCTTAGGAAAGTTAAGCCAACGGTATCTAAGCTGAGCTTTCAGCCCAATTGTGGCATAGATTTGTGTCGATCCGCTTGAGCCCGCAGACCGCTACGTCGCATACCCATAACTTTGCATTTTAATAAGGCGACTTCTCGCTTAAGACCACTTTGCCATATTCTGTGCTCATTTGCACTCGATTTTCTTATTTGAAACTGACTTAGGCTGGCAAGGTCTTTTGTAAATGGCACCATTTCTGCAGGAGGGGGAGGTGAGCTTACCACGATTTACGTAATGGAGCAACTTAAAGAATTCCAGAAATGTGGGCGAAAGTGTGCTTGCCTCAACGAACGTTGCAATTCTATTTGCGGAGGTCGAAATGCTGCAGTTTCTGGCCGTCTTTGGTGCACCAAGTCCCGTTCAAATGTGGTCTTACCTTGTATATCATGCAGCTGGCGGCGGTATTTTAACATTTGAATTTCTTAGTGCACAGAACTCGTTTATTAGATGGCTGCTTTATGACAACCTCTCTCCGGTTCGCCTTATTATCTGTACCACAGCCAACAATAAAGAAAAATGTTTCTTGTATAACAAAGCGGAGATCTATGCGATTTTCCGCATTAATAACTTTCTGATATTGTGGAATGTTCAGGGCAGAAACTATCAAGACCCGCTTTGCCTTCACTTATCACTTGCATTGGCTTGCTCATTTCGTGAAGTATGCGCTGCGTAACAACTATAAAAATAGTTTGGAAATTGAGTGGCATTACTAAAGTAAAAATGTGAAAACGCTGGGTGACCAAGCGGACGCCCAGTGATAGTGCTCCTACGGGATGGAGCAATTCCAACAGCTTTCAAGATAACGACATTTAAAGGATAAACAATTTATGTCTCTGGATATTTTTCCATTTAAAAACCTGCGGCGTTCTTAATATCCACCCTATGAAGCCAGTTGTACTTCGCCCCTCTCAGTGAGTCTTCAACCACCTCTTCGCTCCTTTTCCGCCACAAGTTATAAAGTTCCAAAACTTGGCCAAGTTTTCTGCACTTGATCCCCTTTTGCTATGTCGGAGCACTAACACGGTCTCCCAACACCAACCGTCCAAAGAATATTCCTGAGAACAAGAGAGTCCTCAATGTAATGTCCAATAACACCACTCGGTTTCAGCACCCTTTCGTTCCATCATTTTCTGCATTGTATAATGATGTCGATGAAGTCTTTCACATTGTTCCTTCCAATTGTTCTTGTACTCACTCCAAATCTATTGACTATTTCCAGGAATTGAATTATATACCACTTTCACTCTCACTCACACTCTCGCTCGCCGGTGGCCAAGCGGGCTTAGGCGCACGTCTGCAGATTTCCTTCCTGTTGGCGTGGGTTCAAATCCTGCACAGGACGTAGCAAATATATTTGGGTACCAGTGGTTGTTGAGGCAATTCTACTGACGAGAATTGTGCTTCCGAAGTCACTGGAATGTTGCACAGTAATTTCATGCCGAAAATTGTGGCTCACTTGCAACATTTGTCAGGTTTATTTTCCAATCCCGCTTTCCCTAATTTCAGTCCACCAATAAGCTGTTTGTGTGTATCATAGGGTTGGCTCCTGAGCTTACTCCTTTCCGCCTTTTTAGATGGTAGCCAACTGCTAAAAATTGATGTAAATGATATTCATCCTGTTGCCCTTTTGACTTTCCTTTCCATGTTCTTGAAAAGACTGATTAGCTTGCAGATATACTTGGAAGATATATAAACTTCGGAGTTCCTAGAAGTCGGGGTTTCGCTCCCAATACAGGTGTGAAACTGCATTGCTCGAAGTAACGCACGATTTTCATTTAGCTCTTGGTAGGGGACATATGGGTGTATTGATTGATTTTTCGTACTCGTTTGATACTGTAAAGTACCATATTTTACTTTATAAATTGTATATTAAAAATAATATTATCAATATATCTTTTCTTCTATTAGTAACTTTTCAACCTAATTTTTCATTATGAAAATAAATTGACAAAAGAATTTTTTGTTTTCATTTAATTAGTAATTTTTCTTTCTTTTTTCAACTGTTATAATTTGTAATTAATACAATTTTTCATTCATATTTTATTTCTTAACTTAAGATTTTTCATTAAGAGGTAATATTTTTCTTTATACACATTACTATGTGTATAAAATATCTTATGAGTAGAATCTATGTATATTATGTTTACCGAACGCTTTTTGATGCTCAGTCTGTAGTAACTTGTGACCTTAACGATATAGTAAGAGAGTCTTCCGCAGAGTTTCTTTACAATTAAAAGTGATTTTGAAAGGGTTAAGAATTAGAATATATAGATTTATATTTAAAGTTTGACGTAATTTGACTGCAGATTGAATTTTATCGTACTTTGTTGAGATTGTCTAAAGCAGTTTATTACGAAGAAGATCTTGAATATTTTGCTTTAACAAGAAACACTATCTTCGACTATACCCGGATTAAAAATGGTTTCGAAATCTTCACTGTAATTGAGTATATTTGTTGTAACGGCTGTGAGAAATTTACATACAGAATTGTCGTTAATAAATATAAAATTTCACACAACTCCGCACGGTGCAAACCTCCCAAGAATTCAAATTCAAAATTTAATTTAAGGTCACCAACGCTTTCGAAATAAGTTCAAACAATTCGAAACTTTTATAATTTTAGTGTTACACACTTAAGCCCTTCAAATAATAAAAGTGCATTTGTTTTATTACAATAATTGAATCACAATAAAAATAAATTTTTCTTACTAAGACCTTAATTTTTTGCACATTAACGAGCACACCAAATACCTGGTCTCCATATGTCGCAAAAATGCAACCACAAAGAGCAGGTGAGTAATAAAAAGCGAATAATTGCATTGTTTGCGTTTTATTTTTATGGGTCAAGCACGTTTTTGATTAAAAGGAGATGTAAGTATGATTTCGTGAGATAATTGCAAATTAGCTCAGTCACACTGACGAAGAAAGTGATTTCGGACGTTACTGTGGCGGTCTTCTGACATCAGTAATTGCTCAATCTTGAAATAATTACAAAGTCCAGTCG
>QYTT01093108.1:39796-51788 GCA_006980735.1 Dasypogon diadema
CACAGGCGAGTAATAAGACAATAAGTTTTGTTTAAGAGTTGACAATTTTATTCAGAAGATGTTGACCAGGCGAGATTTTACAGCAGACTGACTACAGCAAAAATGTTACAGTTACGGTATAGCTAGGATTTTGAATTTCTATTTACAAATTAAATCTCGGTACTGTTATTTTAAAAATATTGGAGATGCTGTTTCTGATGATGATATGGGAAATAGCTGTTGTTGTTATCATCTTGGATTTGATTTTAAACAGTAAATTTTCAACCTAATTTTTCATTATGAAAATTAATTGGCAAAATAATTTTTTGTTTTCATTTTATTAGTAATTTTTCTTTCTTTTTTCAACTGTTATAATTTGTAATTAATACAATTTTTCGTTCATATTTTATTTCTTAACTTAAGATTTTTCATTAAGAGATAATATTTTTCTTTATACACATTACTATGTGTATAAAATATCTTATGATTAGAATCTATCTATATTATGTTTACCGTACGCTTTTTGATGCTCACTCTGTAGTTGTGATCTTAACGATATAGTAAGAGAGTCTTCCGCAGATTTTCTTTACAATTAAAGAAAAGGTTAAAAATTAGAATATATAGATTTATATTTAAAGTTTGACGTAATTTTACTGCAGATTGAATTTTATCGTACTTTGCTGAGATTGTCTAAAGCAGTTTATTACAAAGAAGATCTTGAATATTTTACTTTAACGAGCAACACTCTCTTCGACTATACCCGGTTTAAAAATGATTTCGAAATCTTCACTGTAATTGAGTATATTTGTTGTAACGGCTGTGAGAAATTTACATACTTCATTTATTTGTACTTGCAGAGTTATCGTTAATAAAAATAAAATTTCACACACGGTGCAAACCTCCGAAAAATTCAAATTCAAAATTTAATTACGAAATAAGTTCAAACAATTCGAAACTTTTATAATTTTAGTGTTACACACTTAAGCCCTTCAAATAATAAAAGTGCATTTGTTTTATTACAATAATTGAATCACAATAAAAATAAATTTTTCTTACTAAGACCTTAATTTTTTGCACATTAACGAGCACACCAAATACCTGGTCTCCATATGTCGCAAAAATGCAACCACAAAGAGCAGGTGAGTAATAAAAAGCGAATAATTGCATTGTTTGCGTTTTATTTTTATGGGTCAAGCACGTTTTTGATTAAAAGGAGATGTAAGTATGATTTCGTGAGATAATTGCAAATTAGCTCAGTCACACTGACGAAGAAAGTGATTTCGGACGTTACTGTGGCGGTCTTCTGACATCAGTAATTGCTCAATCTTGAAATAATTACAAAGTCCAGTCGAAAAGAAAGCGAATCAGAAGGAGGACAATGCCAGTGAATCTGAAGGAAGTTTCAAGATTGCACTTAATTGACAGAAAGTACGATTTTTAAACATCTTCACCTTCACATTCTAGTTTCGTTAGCACACTTTTAACCTATTGAGTTTTATGCTAATTGGGTGCTGGAGATCAAAGCAGTTCTTGACACTTCTTTCACGAGTAAGACGTCCCGTTTAGAAATTCTGCTTTCCACAATTGTTGCGATGCTTTTACTTATCTAAACTAAACTAATTTTGCATATTTAGTCATGTTACACATGTTGTTCTACATACAGACCTCTATTACTTTACCGTCCAGTGCACAGTGGTTAAAAAACTATCGACATCGATCAACCGTGCCGAGATAAAATCAGAGTCTATAGAAATCTCTTATCTTTAAGAGTCAGTCAAAATTTATGGTTTCCTTGCAAAAATCTACTCCAAAGACATGTAGAGTTCTACCTCTCCTATAATGAAGGGAATATAAAGGAATATATCCGCCATATTATTTCCACATTTATGCAATTTGAAATCGAGAGGTAATTTAAAATGCATCATTGAATCGTTACACACGTTGTATTGATCGACATAACTCTCAAGAACTGGTTTTCTTTTAGCTTTAAACTTGGACTTATAATTTCTAAAAGTATACTTCAGGAGTTTCTAGAGCATTTGTGGTTATTTTATATTTGAATTGTATGCTTATAGCGTCGGATCGCTATTCGAGAAACCATTATCTATTTCCCGTATTTCTGTATAGAGAGATAACACGTCATTATATACTGTAATCCTTACATTGGCTTTTATAGGTTTTAGGGCATGAAGAAGAAAAACTGGAAATGTATGGTGGGTTCAAAGAATTTAAGTCAAGAAGGTGCTAGTACTTATTCTGCTTGAAAATTCGTGACAAATAGCTAGAAGAAAAACAGAAAATGGTAATCTATTCCCACTTACATTATAAGTTTCATTTCTAACACTAGATTGTGCACATTCCCACTGCTTATAATATAAATTCCGGGATGCCACAAGGCTGTGTTTTATCCTCCATTCTATTTCTATTCTTTAATAATAACGTTTTATGTTTCACTGTGAATGCAATTTTGGATTGGGTTTCATACACATACTGTTTTGAATCTGTTGCTGACTTTGTGGATGATAATCGGGTAGGCACTTAATGATGGTTCTACTACAATTCTCGATTAGAGCAGATCGAATTACGCCGAATTTAATACATTCAAAATTCAAAGCTGTCTCATCTTTCTCAAGTGAACCCAATATAGAGATTCTTTATTAATGGAGTGGGCTTTTTAATTTTTTCTAATTCAAATATCTTAGAGATTTCAGATATCTGAATCCTATAGAGTCCTATCCTTCCTGCAGTAATCGCTGGGTGCTGATGAACTCCTTCAAGAATTATCACAATTTGCATTTGAATTATTCTTGCTAAGGGCAGAAGCGATAAGAAGATATCTGTTTACGTGCAAAACAACCTAAAAACCGTACATCTGTTTGATACACAGATGGATCAAAGATGGAAGAGATAGTAGGCATAGAGATTTATGTTTGCGGATACCGCAGGACTTCGAAAGCTTTCGGTACAGTCTCGACCATTTTCCAAGCAGAAATCAATGCTGTACATCACACATTGACATTAGTAAAAATATACCATAGAACAAATATATTTATTATATATATTGTCTAGCATTCTGGCTACGCTCCAGGCACTCATCTCATTCACTTGTGAATCAAAACTTATAGGGTTCTCTTTGAATGCCCTCGAACAACTGACTCAACGAAACAAAGTCACTTTTATGTGGATACCGTGGCATTAAAACTTGAGAGAAAACTGATGAGATTGTAAACGGGCTTGCAAAGTGTGGTGTAAACTCCATCTTAATTGGAACTTTCTAGGGCTATTTAAAAATGTATTTATTGATATGGTTTACACAGTGCGGTATGCGTATAGCTAAAACCGGTCTTAACGAGCCAGAGGTGTAGAAGAGAGCCTCCTCTCACAAGCTCCCCTCCTCTTGGGGTCGGACCTGGTTTTCCCAGTTTTGAAGGGCTGCGGAAATAGGCAAAGAGGTTTATTATCTACTGTCGAAGAAGACAATATTGCAACAATTATTGGTTTCCTCACTGGTCCCTAAATTTATATTTGAACGAAATAGGTCTTGGTTATACCATGCCGATTATTTATGGAAGAGTTGAGGTAAGACTAACAAGGAACATCACTTAGGTGTCCTCCTCCGATTCTTTTCATTTTCACCTATGTTGTAGTACTCGAAAAACTAAACAACACGTATTTTTTTATATCTGCTGAAAAACGGTTTAAAGGGGTGAAAACCACCCTCAACGATTTAGGATATGTTACAGTGTGTATATAATAGGATAGTGTCATTCATGACCATATTTCCTGGATTGTCGTTATGAAGTATAAATTTTATGACTAGAGAGTAATGTACCCTAACTCAGAATGCTTTTGTTTAGACATTTCTAAATTCTGTATCTAATCTAAAAATCCAAAATCTATAACGACTAACAATACAAAACAAGCTCTAAAAGATACCTTAAATTTCCAGTAGAAATACACAAAAATATGTCCATTGAAAGCAACGACACCTAATTTCTTGAAAATAGCATCGTATTTAAAGTTTTTGTTCACCATTCGTCTTACTCTTTTTACGAAATTTTTAATGTAGATAAGCACTCGGATGATAGCTTTTTTATGCTAGGTTTGATTTGTGAACCGATTTAATTTCGGCCCTCTTGAATGAATAGTAGCTTTGTTCGGATGCGTAAAGTTGACTGAACTTGTCGGATATACAATTCTATAAAATAACATGAAATATTGAGTTGTGATTTTGTTTATAGCCGTGCCCAAAAGGTTGTTGAACTTTGAGGGTATTTGCAGTTTAGAGGGTTAGAGACACAAATCAGATATGGATGCTTCTCCTTTTATCTACTCGATAAATGTAATATAAGAGCTTGCACAAAATATTAAAATAAGACACCATGATGTTAGACTTTTCTACAGAATGTGTTAAATAAATTTGGAATTACTTTTGCCATCATTACAAGCCGTTAAAAATTTGTCGCGTCGCATATCTTGAGCACGTATATGCTACATACGTACATTACTAATGTATCCCGCCATTTTGTTATATTAGCCAGATCTGATTCCCCCTCTGCTAACAATTTAAACGCAATGTAGAAATCGATTTCTTGTGTAAAACTGAAATCTTTTGGTTGGACATATCTTAAGAAAAAGTACTTACATATGTGGAAACCCGTTCATTAAGTTGAAGAAATAACAGGCAAGTGCCCACCATTAATCAATGTGAGATTTTATTGCTAAAATTATTATTGGAGCAAATAACTGGTTTGTTTGTAGAGCTTTTGCTTAATTAAACGGTGATTGTTCTTATCCTCTTCGCGAGCTGCACAGACTGCAATTATCACAATCAAGGTGTTGGCCGCCTTCCATTTGCACTGCTTAACAGCTTTCGATTTCATTAGAAGAAACTGATTGTGACCAATATTATGGAGGCGGATCGCATATCGACTATGCATGCATCAACTTATCGTGGTTACTTGAGCATTAAATGTTTGTGAAAATATGTTGCCCGTGCCCCCAAGCCTAAGTCATAGGTCTGTTGCGAAGGCTGTTGACTTCGCCGACATTAATTACCTGTCCCTGACCAACTCTTTCGTTTTGTTCTTGTGGCGAATTGATTTTCTCGATTAAAGTAAAAGCAATTTAAGATAGTGAACCGCCGGCAACGCAATGCCGGCCATAAACCTTCCGACTTCTACTTTAGAGTGGATTATTTACACCTGCTCATTGATAGCATCTCTCCAGCCACAGATTGGTTTCGTTCATTTCCCGGTTTGATGTGCGTGCATAATTCCGGTTTTAATACGTCAAGGCATCTTACAAGTTTTTATCGATAATTTTCATTAGAAGTTGGCAATCTTCGGTAATAAAAGTTTATTCTATAAAAGCAATAAGAATTATATGCCCATTTTTACTTCGAATATTTTGTTCAGAGCAATGTAATTTCTAGAGAATCTTTATTGGTTCTGCAGCGATAGCGATGGAGGCAACGTAAAAACTTGAAATTTTTTACTTCCGAGAGGCAAATAAATATTCGCAATGCTCAGATATGATCATAATATTTTTGCCAATTTTATAGAAGCGACGGCTTCCGTCCATGCCAATACAAAACCTAGTTTAAATGCAGGGTGGGCAGACAGAAAAAAATGCTCTACCTCTTTAGATTTTTTGCACCTAAAAATTGTAGCACATTGAATAAAAGCTCTAGCTTGCCCTATGTCGATTCCATCTCTTCAAACTTCCTAACCCATTTTTTTTAAATTTCCAATTGTACACTGATTTAAACCATCTAATTAATGCTCCACGCTAAAAAGGCGCTAAAGGGTAATAAGTGATACATTTTTCACGCAAAAATATTTTATTTCCCTCCCCTGTAAGTGATGGTGCCTTATATCAGTCAGAGGCAGAGAAACCAACCATTTGAATGTTCCTCACTTCACTCTTAGTGCTTTCCTTCTGGTCGCTCCATGCGACAACATATTTCATTTCTTGGCCTGTCGGCAACTTGTTATATTTTCCCAACATTTTTTGTGTTCTCTTACGACTCATTACTCGACCACACCTTTCTCAATTGCGGCATATGGTTCTGGGCCTTTAAATTCCATAGACGCCTTCTGTTTTGTTAAGGTGCCGGCTTTTTCGTTCTCGTCGATCCCCATGTGTCCTCTAACCCAAAGAAGTGTTGTGCGAGCTACACACATAGAGTTTTTCGTATACATTCTATCGCATTTCGATGAACTTCGATCCATGCAACTGTCCACTGGTTAATTGTCCAGTGCAATAAGGATTTTACCTCCTCGCACTTCACCCTTCCTTAAGTAGCCTAAGGAACGAAGCAGAGCCATATAGCATCTCCATCTGGTAATTCGACGAGCATCTCCCCAGACATATTTAGAGGTCTTTAGAGAACATTCTTGCACCTGCTCTGTCGTTATATCTGAAAGAGTAATATAATAGCAGTTCTATGTACTTTGTAAAAAGACACGTACTGCTGGATTTGAAAGTTTCCATAATTTTTTTACGGTATAGTCAAAGCCCAGAGGGTACCCTATGATGCCATCATCTAGTCTTGGCAAAAAAATAAAGGAAGGTAAAGAATTAGGATGTCGGTGCACATTTTGGTTGAACAGCTATGGTCTATGGCCCTGGGGAAAACAAAAGATGGTGGACTATTCCACTTTCATACAGTTCAGCTCGAGAAAAATTTATGGAAACTCACCTTTCTAAATATTGTCTCGAGGACGAAAGGGCGAAGACGGTTCGAGCCGCGAGTATTATGCGAGATTTCGTTGGAACAATACTCACTGAAGTAGGTATAGGGAGCGTAAAACATGAGACATTACTTTTGTGCTGCAAAGGATCGATTTTACAAGTTTACAAGGGCGCTGTCGTCAATAAAGCTATGAATTGGCTTGAAACTGAGAGATAAGAGGTCATTAATGAAAAATGAGAAAAAAGAGGGAGACAATACAGAATCTTGTGGTACACCGGCATATCCCTTCTAAAAAGCAAAACTATAAATGGGTATCAACATTTTACCAATGAAGCTTAAAAATCAAGATGTATTATATTAGAATTTAGCAGAATATGGAAGACAGTTAAGTGAATTTATTGCTTTAAATTATAAAATTTAGAAGGAGATGGACATTAAAGTGAAAAGGAACCATTGATGAGCGATAGCAGACTTTTTTCAGATAACCTTAAGTGCTCGATATCACTAATACCTCTTGGTTTTGATTTTAGCTGATACCCAGTTCCGCGCATATTTGTCTCTGAAGCATGGGAGAAGTTCTGTGTGATCGACAGCAGTAACCTTGGGTTGCAAATCGTAGATTCCTTCGTGCTTTTGAAATCTTCGCATGCCTAATTTGGTCGGTTAACAATTAATCTAGGAGATTCTTGTTAACTCTTATACACTGGGGTTTAAGAAAAAGGTGTTACTTGGTTCTGAGTTTCATAGAATCCAATTCTGACCATCAGTCCAAGATAGTGTCGTTCATCACCGTACAATGAATTCACTTAGTGGTGAAGAGCTAGTGATAACACGTCTTAAAAGAAGTAGTTCAGTTAGGTGCGTAACGAAAATACTTTTTTATATCGAATGCAACATAACTGGTGGGTTTTTTAAACACCATTGTATATTCCCAGTGATGTGCACATCTTAGAGCTGACCAAGAACTCATTTAAAGTGTTTAAACTGTTGCACCATACCCACGCCGGTGGCAGCTATGGTTGAGGTCTACAGACTTTCTCCCCTGTGCGCGCGAGTTAGACCCCTGCAAAGAGTACCGTGATTTATTTAGGTACGTGTGCTTGAGGCAATTCTGTTGACGAAAATTGTACTTCCGAAGCGAAAGTACTTGCTCACTTGCAACATTTGTCAGGTTAAAATTTTGCAATCTCCTCTTCCCTAAAATATCCTTCCGCCAATGGTGTACTGTGTGCATCATAGGATCGTCCCCTGAGCTTAATCAATACCTTGAAAAAGTCATAGGCTAGCGTGACCAAGGTAGCCGTCGTATATTAATCGGTGGATCTAGAGAACCTGAATGGTCTGCACCGGCGAAAGTTTGACCTAGATTTTGTTGGTCGTTTGAGTGGGCTGATCTACATACCGACATGATATGGTGGATTACTGGGAAGTTACAAAAGACCATGGAACCAAGTTTTTTTTTACTAACTTTTGGGCGATCTCGTGATAACTGCATAACATCATGGGTCATATTTCAGAGACTCCTGGTTCAAATTTCTATTTCTCTCACTTCAATAGCAATTCGTGGATATTGACAAATTAGTTTAATTAATTGGTTTAGTCAGTAGGTTCAGTAGAGACACATCTTCATGTAACAGATAAGAAGCTACTGCATTCTATCTATTTTATTTTTACTAAAGGTAAACTTTTTATATTAAAATAACCAGAATACCCAATAATTACTCAATTTGAAATTTCGTTTTTTGCTTCCGACAAACCGGGAAGCACTTACCTTCGCCTTCTAAATATAGGTGCAGAAGTAATTGTCTTTGATTCAATTGCTTCTACTTATAAATGGAAGATATGCAGATGATGAATAGTTGCTAGTAAAAAAAGAAAACCGAAATTTCGCTATAATCTCCTATGATGGGATGGACTATCAAAGAAAAGTTCATCATCATCACCAGTAATTTGGACTATAAAAGCTGTTATACAAAAAATAACGGAGCAAGAAAATTATTGAGTGTTTAGTTTTATCCATTTTCAATATGTAAGTATGGATCAGGAAGCAAGATTTCCATTTTCATATGTTGCTGAGCCCCAGGATACCAGACTCGCCATTAATAACTTTCTCTTTCGGGTTTAATTACTGGAGCAGTTACCAATAAACGCGGTCTTTTTCATTTTTTAATCGAGAAAACTTAAGCGAATAAGCCAATGAATATTTAGGAAATGAAATTGACAGTACTCCAAAGTAGAAGAATACGAAAAAAAGAACGCGGGGAAATTCCACCAGGTTAATAGTCTTAGAGTGTAGGCCAATTACAGTGATTACGTAAGATTAACCGTGTGCGGTTTTCACTTGAACGAAAAGATGCACACAGGTAGGCAGATGACTCTCATGTGAGAACTGAGAAGTGAGATGAGATCTCTAAAAAATTTTAAGCTCAGCTTCCGGTCTCACTATCAAATTAGATATTTTAGAAAAGAATGACAGTAGCACAAACACATAATCACAGATTGCAACACTTCACGTATGGCACATTCTTCAGTAGACACGCCTAGGTAAACATAACCAGTTAGAAGCTGATATGCGTGTGAAAAAGTGAAAGTAACCTTCACTTATCGGGCGATCTGTCAATTACGGTGACATTTGTGAATACTGTCATGAATGTAAATTATAAAATAATTTTGTTTAGTTTTCTTCCTGCGTAGTGGCGAGTTACACAGGGATTGATTAATGGTTATGCAATTGTTGTCTAATTTTTGTAGCCCCATTCAAATGCAGCTATTTGTCTCGCAATATGTTGTTATTCAATTAGCATTGGCAGGTGATGAACTGTATGGATGCTATTAAGAAATATCCTGTGATTTATTACCCGCTGACCAGTATTTTCCATTAGGTAATCATGATAACCTAATATTGACCTTGAGAGTTAAAAGTTGGATTGGAAAATTTTATTTTGTTATAAAATTAGTAAGGTGGGTATTAAATTAAAATCGATAAACACTACTTATTGACTGACTTAATTAGCAGCAGAGACTTATTACACTGATCAATGTCTACGCGTTTGTGTAATTTCTTAAACCGACGAGAAGATTTTAAAAGATAATCGCTAAAAAAATAATAATACAAAAAATACACCACATCTAATCCGGGTTAAGTTAGCTTTTATGTAGGCAGTTTAGTAAATAACGTAGTGGATCATAATTGACGAAAGATCGAAAAACCAGACAACAAAAAATTATGCGTGTAAAAACAACTTAAAAATTAATTTAAATATTGACTTTAAATCTTACTGAAATAATCCCATTAACACTAAATAAACATATTAAAATATTTAACACATTTATTCAATTTAAAATAATGATAAAACAAAATTTATACAAAAATTCCAAAAGTTTTTGTATTTTAACCAGCAACAAACGAATAATGAGTAGGTATTCAAAATTTTCTTGTTATTTTTCATTTGTATTTCTTTGATCTACAGAGATAAACTCCAATAAGCTGTGAGAAGTATTAATAAAAAAGTAGTAGAATACAAAAAAAGCTGGATTGTAAAAGAGCGGACTCATTTTTCAATATCAACTCATCGTTCAACTCAATTCGCGCTCAAGTTGAGTCCGCTCAACATTCGAATGATTATTTAACGTCAAAAATTTGAACAGATTCAAGCATGGAGCAGACTCAAGTCCTGAGTGGACTTAAATTTTGAGCGGACTTAAGTCTTTAGCGGACTCAAATCTTGAGCGAACTCCAGTATATACGGACTCAAGTATTGAGCGGATACAAATTTTAAAGGGACTTCACATAACCATACCACAATAGAAAATGTTCTAAAATTTAAGTACAAAAAAGAAAATGATTTGCTTGCCTGCACTTAAAAGTGTCACAAAAGCACTAAATTTTCGTATTTCTTTTTTTTTTTAAACCAGATTTGGACGTCGCACTGGGCTATATATGGCTCGATCCCGATTGTATTTTTTCAGACATGAGACCGAACCTGACTGGATGAATATTTCGGGCAAATCCTGCCCTGTTCGAAGGCAATCTTTAATGAGGCCCAAAAACTTCCGGATCGGGTGCTATTCGGGCATATGCTGGCGAGCGCGGCACGTGCAAGGCTCTACTATGAATATGAAATATTTTCATCATGGGCAGTTGTTGCACTTGTTTTATTAATATTTGCAGAAGGGAAAAATGTTGGTGGAAACTGAACTAAAAGTTCAAATAAGATCTTTTTGTGTTTTTATCATTTAATTGAAATTTTACGCCAATCACATTTTGGTTAAAAACCCTTTACGATTCGATCAAGATTTGAGTCTATTCACTACTTGAGTCCACTTAAAATTTGAGTCCGCTCAAGACTTGAGTCCGCTCAAGATTTAAGTCTACTCAAGATTTGAGTTCGCTGAAGACTTGGGTTCATCCAGTGCTTGAGTCAGCTCATATTTTGAGCGTTAAACAATTGTTCAAAAGTTGAGCGGAGTCATTATTTGGCTTGAGCGGTCAGTTGAGTAGAAATTTGAAAAAAGTAATAGTAGGACCATAATTGGATCAAGCCTATCATAATAAAATTAAACTAAATGAAGTAATTAGTAATAATCTGCACACTGACTGTATACTGTATACTGACTACACCAAAACTTTTGACATATTATCACACTCGGTCATTATGGTCAAATTACAGAAGCTGGGATTTCCAGTTTTACTCTTAAAATGGATCTATTCTTATTTGTTTGAAAGAACCTATCAGATCCCTTTTCGAGGTTTCATCTGGCGTCCCTCACGGTAATCACCTTGGCCCTCTTTTATTTTTGTCCTTTCAATTGACAACATTGTACGTCTTTTCAGACATTCCAGTGTTATTTCTATTGGACAAATCTTTAAACTGCTTCCTGTCTGCATTACTTCTGCACTAATAAGGGAACTAATTCTATTTGAGCCATTGTTGGAAAAAGGAGAGGAAAACTGATCCAAAGGCTACTAGAAATGTATCTAAAAGGAATTAAATAATCTAACTTATTATTTAGAGCCTTTCCGAATTCAAGTCCTTATCTTTGGCTTTGTGTTGATAAAACAATAAGTGACGTAATGTCAAGACAAGCTCGTCCCATTTCAAGTCTAGCTTATCGACATTATCTATTTTGTATAAAAATTAAATCACACAATTACTTCGTGTCGAAGTCAACTATTGAGTTGATTTGATTGACCTGATTCTTAGTGACTACTTTTTATTTGCAGAGGAAAATTTATGAGGTGGTAAACAAGTATTTGGAATGCTACGAATATTGTAAAGAGGTATGAAAAATATATTGAAATAAAGAGGGAATACA